>OMLF01002809.1:1394-12147 GCA_900302615.1 Holocentrus rufus | reverse complement strand
CCTCGGCTTTGAGTTGTGTTCCTTTTTTTTTTTTTTCTTTCGCTCTCTCACACAGTGGACGTTTTGTCATGTTGTTTGTGTGCCGCGGAGCGTCAGCGCTGATATTTTCGGCCGTGTGGAGGAGTCTACCCCTGACAGAGCAAACACAACCCAGTGTCGGCTGAATGTTTTGTTTGCTGAGCCCGTCACCTTTCAACGGGCACTTCCACCACATCCTCCTCGCTGACAACTCGGTGATATATCTCTATAAATCGAATGTGTTGCAGGGGTGGTGTGGCGGCACAGTGGGCTATAACAAGCACCCGCAATGGCTGTGGGTTCACATTTGAGCCGTGACTTTGTAGTTGCATGACATTCACTTTGTCTGTCTCCTTTATCCACCGAGTACCATCAAATCAAACCAAATGCTTTGGAGTAATTTTTGAAATGTCAGCTAGTATCAATATGAAAGCAGTCGGTATAGGTTCAAATGGTGTTTTCCAGTATGACTCCATGACCTTTTGTTACATCGGTGATGCAGCATGGGTTGCTCTCCTCGGCCCTTGCCCTACATGAAGAAACATCAAGAGTGTGAGTTGCTCTCATATCATTGTACTGACAAAACATCCTGTGACAACATCGCAAACCAAAAACCTTGAAGTGTTGCGACTAACAGTGACTCCTGATATGACCTTCAATTTAGTGCTGAACTCACTGAATGGTATCACACAAGAAATTTACAATAAGTTCTGATACGATTGTGCACATTTTGAATAAACAACCACACAACCTTGGCATCCATCATTATTATTATTTTAACTGATAGCAGTACATTGAGCATTTCTTTTTTTTTTACTTGTCCTATTTTATTTGCACACACCAATTCAGTATTCCATTAAACTGTAACTTCAGACCATAACGATGGTCACATTACTTTTAGTAGTCACCGTGCATTTAGTGATATATTTTCCACCCTATTAATATCTATGTGATATGAGTATACAGTTACATTATATCTGCAGATGGTGTGCAGATATTGTTGCAGATATCATACATATGTGCTTTTCACGTTAAGATGTATTTGAGATAATTAACTGTTGCTGTATCATAAAGGACCAGTTGTATTGAATACTGTTATTTATGAAACATTACAGTGTGTTTATTTGCATGTTTGCGTGTGTGTGTGAGAGAGAGAGTGTGTCTATGTGTGTGTCTGTGCATAAATGCGCACAAGGAGAAGAGAAACTATGTCTGTATATGTGTGAGTGTGCGTGTGAGTGTGTGGGGAAAGGTAGTAGGTGAACAGGCGAACACAGTGTTCCAGGTCAGAGCTGAAAACTGCACAGCCTCTGGTCCAGAGAGCAGCATGAGTCATCCGCACAGAGCAGATTGCTAGCTTGCAGAATTCATTAAGACAAATGTAAGGTATATGGATTTCCTCTGGAAGGAAAAAAAAACTTGGCAGCTGCAGGCCAGCACCCCAGTGAATCCTTAAGTAGCTTTCCATACACCCCTAGAATGATAGCATGCATACTGAAATTGTATTGATGATTTATGCTGGCCCGGATCTGAACATAGTACCTTAAATCCTTCACCATTTTACCATATATATGTATATAATTTTTTAAATCAATCCCATGCAGTTTCTGCTTTGTTGCTTAACTATGGGTTGGAATTCAAATTTGCTGTATAGAATACTCTTTTATGGGGCTGCTTCCCAGAATGAAACCAGTCAGCCTGGACACTGAAAAGGTTTAAGATTCACACGAAATATGAAAATTTTAGAAATCAATAGGTTGGTAACCTTATGCTTTGTATTCAACTGTATAGAATTTGACCAGAAAATACTGTATGGGTAGGTCTCATGGTATTTTGGGAGGGGGGATTCAGGGTTTCATTAATTTCATAAATTGAGTCAGTTTCCATTACACTGATGTTTACACAATAAGCAGCCTTACAGTACATTTAGTTTACGTCGGCCTTGTTGCTTTTTTATGCAACAAGTTTTTATCACGGTCTGTGCAATGGTGCCACCACGTGGGACCAAGGAGATAATGCATCGTAAAAAATATATTGTAGGTGTATCAGTGTTTGGTGATAACACGATACATTCGGCCTAATACTTCACCCAATAACAAGTACTGTAACGAAATTACTATTTCAGCAAGTTACAGTACAGTAACCAAGCTATCTTTTTTTTCTCCCCATGAAGCTTATATGCAATGGCAGAAGAGTTTAATTTATCCGGTTGATGACAAAAAACTACTATGTGAAATATTTTGTAGATTTACGCTGTTGGAAAACTACTAATAATTCACAGGGGAAAGGAAGTGAGTTTTCCAGTTTATGAAAGGGAGTATATTTACATTGAAATTATTACTTTAGAAATTAGTGTCCTCCTGGAGACCTACTATCTCTGAAACTCCTCTTGAATCTGTAGGGGGGAAACAGACTTTTACTCTATAAACTGATTCAGATGGAGCTGTTATTGGTTAATAGGTCGGTGCCAGTGAAGTGATCGTTAAATGAACACAAAGACTGATCTGAAATCAGCCGCCGCGGAACCGGATGTTGGTTGAGAAAAAGACGAGTCGCGTTTTCGGGAGCGATTTCTACAGGAAATACCTTTCGAGAGTGTGTATTTGTGAAGGGCTGCCATTTTACCGAGCTTACGGTAAGAAAACTTGATTCGTGATGTTGTGTGGGAAACGGCTACACGTTCATCATGCACTATGTTGTCGAATAAAGTTGCAGCATCGAAGAGCCTCCTGTTTGTTTTGGGTTGTCAGTTAATGTTAGCTAACCTAGCTTACTGTTGTTCCAGTCAGTGAAGCTAACGTTAGCTTCTCTTCCCCAGCAGTAAACATTATGTAGACCAAAATAAAACCAAATGCATCAATTTTAGACTTTGGTCCTTGTAAGTTGTCGCTAATTGTAGTGGTCTTTAACGTGTTTTTTGTAGTGCACCAAATTTAGGTGATGCTTGTTATTTTAAAGCAACTGGCAAAAATGACAGCATTCCCTGCCTCTTGTACCTTTGAGCAAGGCAGCTGGCTAACGCTAATTCTCCACTGTTAACCTAATTTTATGTCCTGCCTCAGTGAGTGTGTTTGTGAGAGAATAAAGGAGACAACATAGAGAAATACAGACACATCCACACAATAGACAAGCTAAGCATCTTGTACAAATATAGTAAATAGTTGCAGCTTTTCACATCATCTTTACATTGTTGTTTTTTCTTACTAGCAGACCAATGCACTATGGGTGACAGGGTGGTCCAGCTCTCCTCTAAGACCCACCATGAAAACATCCTGGGTTCTCTGCATGCGCTGAGGCTACAGGGACAGCTGAGTGATGTTACAGTGCAGGTGGACTACAAGGGAGAAGTGGAGGAGTTTCAGGCCCACCAGGTGATGCTTGCAGCAGCCAGTGGCTACTTCAAGAGGATTCTCCTCTCTCAGGATGCTGTCCCTGAGAAATTACTACTCTCCAATATGCACACTAGCAATTTCTCCAAGTTTTTGGAGTTTGTGTACACCGGTCAAGTGGAGGTCACCATGGACAAGATTAGTGATGTCCAAGAAGCGGCGCTACTCTTGGACTGCAAGGATCTTTCAGAGGTTTGTGGTGAAGCCATGAGTGCTGGAAACTCACAAGACCCTACAAAGGCTACACCCTCATCATTACGAAATGCAGAAAAGACTGACTTGGATGGTGCAGAGACAGCACCGAGGGCCAAACGGAAGAAACAATCCAAAGGAGTGTTTGTAAAGCGGCTCTGCTGTACACAAAGCTCAAAGAGAGAAGAAGACTGCTCCAAAAAGCTGAAGGGAAATGATAAGGCCAGTGGTGAAGAAGCAGCCAAGTATGAAGAAGGAGGATGCAGACAGCCGAGCACAAGGCTGGCAGGTTGTAAAGTTCCTCGGAGGGCTTTAAATAGTAAAAGAGAGAAGTCGTCTAGTAAGGCTTTGAACAAGGCTAACCGGGACACTGGTGAAGAGACAGAGCAGAGTGCGGATGGGAATACACCCAAGCCTCAGCCAGAGAGACAGGCTGAGAACGAAGAGGGGTTTTCATTGGAAATGTCGGCCTCTGATGTCGGTGATGGGGAGGGGGAGGAGGACATGCCAGACGAAGACTCTGATGACCCTGACGACCCCTTGTACTTGTCTCTGGAGGAGGAGAAGAAAGAGGGGGAGTCCCAGAGGGGATTAAAAAGAACATCCAAGGCCCAGTTCCAGTGTGATAGGTGCCAGCGGACCTTCCACTATGAGAGAAGCTACTTGAAGCACATGAGGTGGGGCACAGTCTTAATTTATCTGTTGAGTGATAGATGAAATATGTTTCTGAAGTGGAACTGAATGGTCTGTATCTGAAATGCTTGATCCCCATTGAAGCACACTGACCCTTCCAATGACTTTATGATAAGTCATGTACTAGATACCAGGAAGGAACACTTCCTCTGAGAGCCGGGCTCTGTGTGTGCATTTGTTCATTTTGTTTGTTTGTTTTTTTCCGTTTGTTTGTTTCTTCAATGCCTTTTACCATGTACAGTGGCTAAGGGAGTTACAGTATAATGTGTTAGAGCAGTGGTTCTCAAATGGTCAACTGGTTCGTCAACATTTGTCTTTAGTCATTAAGTCACAGTTGACACGTAGGCTGAAATAAGATCCATTCGGTTTTATTTTGCAAATTGAAAAGTGCAGTAATCAGCAATGCTTACATGCACTGTTCAAAGTCAAAATAAACAAGAAAAAAGTGAGGGCTACAACCCAGTGAAATAAAAAAAAACATCACAACAACTGGAAATAAATTCAGGCCTCGCTCCAACTTATTTCTTTTCCAAACTGCAATAATACATTAATAGGTCTTACAACAACAAGAGCAGGACAATAAAATAGCCTACATGTGGATGGCCATGTTGTGGAGACAGCTAGCCTCCTCTTTGTTGATGAATTTAGTCTTTCTTAAACGCTGCATTAGGAAAGTAGTGGTCCCATGTGGTGAGCAGCGGGCATTGTGCTGCACTCAAAGTTCAAAAAAAGTTATCTTTGAACTACCATTTGCTGAATGCTATCAGAGAATATTGAAACCACACAAACAAGAATAGCCTGATTTGTGGCAAAATGTTTGTTGCTCATGTTATTAATTCATTGTGCATTGATATGTACTGAGTGATAAGTTGCATGGAAGCTGTAGACCAAGCTGGGCAATATTGACAAAATCAAATATCACCATATTTATTTGACTGAATATATTAATCTTGTGATGATATTATAAGGATGAGTATTGGTGCTGCAATAAGATATTTGCACACAATAGTTTTTTTGATAAACAATCATTAATAATGAGGATAAGTGTTGATGACCAAGTAGATAAAGGTAAAATTACATCCCTTTACTGTAATGTAGCCTTTAAAACCAGGACCGGGTAACACTTAGCCTATGCCATATTGTGATATTATGATATCCAAAATCCAAGATGAAATCTAGTCTCATATCACAATATCGATGTAATATCAGCATATCGCCCAGCCGTACTCATTGCCCCCCAGTGTGCCGGTTGTCAACAAAGTCAATGTGCAATTACACGTGAAAACACAGCTTGTTTTTCCGACAACCTAGCTGGTGTATTAGACTGTGCCCAAACTAAGTTGGGAGAAGAGCAAACATATGCTCTTCCCACAGAAAAGCCTTCAAGGCTGTCATAAATCACTAACATCTTGGAGGTCCTCCAGGACTGATGCTACAGTCTCATCCAAACACATGGGTGCACTGCCAGTAGCTGCTATTTTCTACACGTCTTGTGTGGTGGTGAGCTGTACAGTGAGAGATTTACAAGATGTGGGCGTGAAAAACACAAGGGTATATTATTATTATTTTTGAAGTGACAGCCAATCACAGTATAGATACACACAATATTGTAAGGCAGAGAAGTCATTGAAGGGTCATGGCACTTGATACTGGCTAGTGTTGGTGAAAGTTATGAGACTAACTAGTTACTTTACTTTAGTTATTGCTTCTCTTTGTTATGACAGCACTGAACTCCCAGATCACTTTGGCGTTAACACGTTTTTTTTAAAGTTGACATTTCACTCACTGATGTACAACCAGGAAAAAATTGCTGGATGTATTCTAACTGTGGTGTGCTCCATAAATGCTTAGAGTCAGGAACTGTGATACATGTAAACACCATTTGGCTTCTGTTAATGCTGCAGCTTGTTGTTGCTCTCTCTCCCAGCGCATATGGAGTGAAGGCAGAAGTCACGTATCGCTGTGAGACCTGCCAACAGACTTTCGCTAACCGTGGCAACCTGAAGATTCATGAGAAGCACGTCCACAGCGATGAGAGGCTCTTCGCCTGCCAAGTCTGCGCCAAGACTTTCAAGCGGAAGAAGGATGTTATCCGTCACCAAAGGCAGGTGAGGATTAGTGAAATTACCTGTTTCTTCCCACGCACCACCTGCATCTAAAAACATACACAAACATAAGACTCAGTGCCATTATAAATGGTATGTGAATGGTTCATGATATGCACAGCTGCAGTTTTTTCATGCTCCATGTTGACTTCAGATATAAATCCATTTTATATTTAATTTAGAGTAGCTGGAATTTGTGATTTTTTTCCTATAGTTTGAGCATCATTTCAAATACCACAGCCAGAGGGGGAGATAAAGCAGGGAAGTTTGCAGCTTTTAGAAACCCCGCATTTGAGACACAGTACATGTGATCATTTCTAATGGTTGCACATTAATCACAGCTTCCTGATTTGGGTATTTTTCCACAATTGCACCCCACCCCTTCTCCCAGGTACATGAACGTAACAGACTGCGACATGTTTGCCCAGACTGTGGGAAGACGCTGAGCTCTAAAACAGCCCTGCTGCTGCATGAGAGAACGCACACTGGTGCCAAGCCGTTTGAGTGCACCGACTGCGGGGCCAAGTTCACCCAGAACTCTGCCCTCAAGATGCACCGCAGGTACTGAGCTGTACTGTACTTTGTGATGATTACCAGTCAGTTGAAATTTAATTTGGGGCAGCGGTTGTCTAGAGGGTAGAGAAGTGAGCTTGTGTCTGAAAGATCACAGATTTTTATCTCAGGAGTGGTTCAGAAAATATGGCTGCTTGAAGTGAATGAGTAATGCTCTCCCCTCCTTGATCAGTACACTCACATCCATATTTACTAACACCCATATTTTCATTAAATTATTAAGCCATGCAAATGAAATAGTGGGTATATCCACATCCAGTTTAGTATGTAATTTACTATCAGCTGTCATCCAAATGAGGTCAAGCACTATTCAGTCGCAGTTAGGCAATTAGAATACCAGAGGCACTATTTAAGTCTTGGGATTGCGCCTAGTCGCTTTCAGAAAAGGGCATCATCTGTGAGGAAGAGAAGATAAAAGTTCTCAAAAACTGAATTAAGATTCAGTGCTCAATTGCCATGTCAACATAGTTGGTTGGAATTTACCTTAGTGCAGCTATAGTACTATAAAATGTAAGCAATCAGTATGATATATTAAAAAACAGAAAAGTGCTGCTTCTTCCAGGAGAGATAAAATTGCATGATTTGGCAGCCTATAGGTCTAACTATTTTTCACCTCATCTTCTGCCATCACAGCTAGGGGAGTGTATGGCTGAAGAACTGTCATGTTGTAACTGACCTCTCCATCTGTCCCTCCATATGAACGAGGCAACAACTATACTAGTGCAGAAAATAAGACATGCCTTCGCAAGGCATTAAATACTCCGTACAGTCAGAGATTAAATTAGCGCTTTGATATTCCCCTCCTCCATTTCTTCATCTCAGCTGGGACAAAGCACAAAATGTATACGTAAGTGCTAAGTTGGAACGCTACAAGAGCCATTACAGCATTTGTGTTTTAAGTGTTGTGGTACAGATACAACTTGATACCAAACTCTGTAACTCAGTGTTATTATTTTAATGTAGCCTTAGCATGTGTGTTTAGATACTGAAGTGCTTTAAGTTGCAGTCATGCTTACAGCACTGCAAATCAAAATGAAAGGACATAATATTACCGTATTTTTTGATACAAAGGGACAATTCATACAGTTTTTCTGATTTGAATAGTATTTTGGGTCAGGGCGTTGGTGGAGATTACCTTCCCTGGATAAATGAGTGTTTAAATGATCTAATCGCACAACATAACAGCATTCTGTGCATATGCCATGCCCAACCCTGGTTCAAATCATAATGACACTCAAATTATTTCTGCACTCAAAGTCAGTCAAATCATTTATAAATATAAACAGTTCCCTGTCAGAGCTAGAGGCCAGAGAGGCAGGCTTGACATCATCAGCCTCCATTGGTAATGAATGTGAGGATTTTTGAATGTTAATTTAAGCCTCAAGAGTGATATTTTATAGCACAGCCATTAATGCCAATGTAGAAAGTGTGCACACAGGCCCAGAAAATCATCTTTGGTAATGTAACCATCTTCTTTTCCTTTATCCATCTAAATTAAGTTTATTTTCATTAGAGCTGTCATCCAAATAACCTGCACTGTAATTTCTGTTATTGCTGGCTATGACAGTAGTGGATGTTCACTTATTAATACTCATAGGGTATTTATCACATTGATGAGGGCTGAAATTCAGTTCCATTTCTCTTGACACATGTCTTTTTTTTCCTTCTTCTAGGACCCACACAGGAGAGAAGCCGTTTGCGTGTGACGAGTGTGATTCCAGGTTCACTCAGAAGCACATGCTGTCCTATCATAAGAGATCTCACACAGGTAAGTCTGATAGTAATAATAAAAAAAATGTTAAGGAAAAATTTCCAAAATGGATGTGTACAGGGATCACCTGATTTTAGCAACCAGTTTGTCTGAAATCTGTTTATAAAAGTATTATTAAGAATTAAGCATGAAACTGATCAGACCTTTCTTTTGCTGTGTTTTATGTTGCTAGGAGAAAAGCCTTTTATGTGCGAGGCCTGCGGGAAAAGCTTTGCATCCAAAGAATACTTGAGACACCATTCAAACATCCACACTGGCTCCAAGCCCTACAAGTGTGACCAGTGTGGCCGAGGCTTCGCTCAGAGAAATTCCCTCCATCAGCATTTAAAGATACACACAGGTAAAACCCTTGTGCAAAACAGGAAGCATATATGTTCTTGTTTACATGGAGGCATAAGCATGATTTCAGCTGAGAAATCAGTTTTTTGGATTTTGATTCTAGCACTAATGTGACATTCTTGCTTTTGCTTTTCTTGCGATGTGTGTGTTGCGTGTGGTGATTGTCAGGTGAGCGTCCGTACAGCTGCAAAGACTGTGACAAGCACTTCACCCAGCTCAACGCCCTGCAGAGGCACCAGCGTATTCACACAGGAGAGAAACCCTACATGTGCGGTCTTTGTAACCGCACATTCACAGACAAGTCCACCGTCCGCAGGCACACTATGGTGAGCAAGACTTATTCAGCCACAGCAACACTACCAGGGCACGCTTAAGTGTGGGTGCAACAGTGGTAAAACTTGTACTTTTGGCCGCAACAACATACCCACAATCCACATAAAGAGAATATTTAATGGCATTTTGAGTTTTTTTGCAGTTGTTACCAGTGCATGTGAGCCATCTGACAAATTTTATTCAAAGCACTACACTACAAGACAATAAAACACAGGAGAAAACAAAGGAAGATCAGAAACCAGCTCACTGGTTGTCATAAGAGCCGGCATAGATTTATACTTCTGCATCAAAGTGTTCACAGCGGGTGTCTGGGGTTCCTCTGTAGCCCCTGAGGCTGCCGCTGTAGCTTACATGCACCTCTCCAAAAAATGAAAATGCACATAGGGCAATGTAAGACAGCAAGAACTCTGATCGGTACACTTACCTGCTTTGTACCTCCTTCACTGTGCTTGTGGTTGATTTCCGATCATAGTAAGGGCAACGTGGAGCTGACCAATGAGAGACAAGCTGAAGGGGTTCAAAAATATGTTCACCACATCTGCAATTATAAAGATTGCAAGATGTCGGAAAATTCTTGGTGAGAAATACTGTTTTTAGCATGGAATTAATAAAAGGTACCTCTGACATCGACCAGTTCATCAGTATAGAACAATAAATGCTTTCACCACCATAGACAGCCACAGAATAGCTACAGTGACGCTCAGACACAGAAGTATAAATCAGCCTTAAAGAATGGCTAATTGCACTTCACTGGAATTAGCATGTTGTTGAACATTCTCTGAGTCACCGGACTGTTTGGCTGAAATTACCCGTTATATAAGACCAATTCAACATTCATATATTATGTGCCTCAGGAGGCTGTCTGAACACTTGCACATAAATTGACATGCACATACAGTTCAGTATCTAATCTGAGCCTCTTAGGAAAGGATGATAGTTTAATTATTGAAATGATGGTAGAAATATTAGACTGGATCAATTGAGAACTCTGATTGTTATTTTTTTCTTTTTTTTATCTGTGCTGCTTTATTATAGTTTGGTCAATCCGAGTTATTTCAAACTTGATGCACAGTTATGGAATGTAATTTTTTTATTGTTACTTGTTTATTACTGTAAAAATAACACCCGCTTTTGTAATTCCCAGACTCATGACACAAATGCTCCGTGGAAGAACTACCTGGTGGTGCTGGAGGGAAATGTGGAGGGGAAGAAACCCAAATCTCCTGCCAAGGGGAAAGCAGAAAAAGCAGCGGAGAAACAGAGCAAAGCTGGAGGCGGTGGTGCTGTGGGAGAAGATGATGGTGGTGGTGGTGGAGGTGGTGGTGGTGGTGGGGGTGATG
>OMLF01002805.1:36042-58042 GCA_900302615.1 Holocentrus rufus | reverse complement strand
AGTTATTTACAATTTACGGCCTGTTATCAGAGTGTAATGACGGTTTAAAAATTAAGAAAAACACGAAATTCATTTTAGTGTTTTAGTGGGGAATATAACTATGAAATTGACCATTAATTTTTCAGTGTTTTTTTTTATCACAGTTCTCCCTCACTGGGACCAAAGGGGCTGCTTCTAGAGCTTTCTGGGGGGCACAAATGAAATTACCGTAATGACGCCATATTGGCTGTAAAGCGCAACGCCTCAGCTTTGAGAAACCGAACTTTTCCTATAGCACAAACGGTGACACAATTACGGTTATGTCAGGCGTTCAGGGACCATCGGTAAAATGTGGTATTTGCCGATAAGGACATGTTCAGCCTGTGTCCCATTCCCATTCATGATACTGTTGGGGATAGTGACTGCAGAACGATACGTGCTTTCACGTCAGAATCGCCAGACTCTAGAAAAGTCGCCAATAACACCAGAAAAAGTCGCTAGATTTGTCGCTAGTAGCTTTTGACAAAAAGAAGTCGCCAAGAGGACTGGAAAGTCGCCAGATTTAGCGAGAAAGTCGCCAAGTTGGCAACAGTGGAAGCCGTTGCGTAGTGATTCAGAGACAAAGTAGTTCCACCAGTTAGCAAGCAAAAGGCTGGATCAAAACCATACTAAAACACAAACAAAAGCACATAGTTTAAAGTTTTGAAAAGTGAAAAATATGAAAAAAATAGAACAAAATCACCAATAATGACTCACTGCCACATTTTAACTGTTAATATTACCACTAAAATATATTTAACAAAGCCCAAACAAAGAGGATGGTTCACCCTATCAGGAAAACAAGAGACTGTGTGTTGTTTTTATCCCAGCATGCATTAACCTGCCTATGTATTAACGTGTATGTAGCCAGACAGGCATTCAAGGAATCTCTGTCCTTCATAAATGAGCAATTATGAAAGTTTCACAAACTTTCCCCATGCATGACTTGTGTGTTTGTATGTGCGCGCGCTTGCGTGCGCATGCATGTGTGTTTACAAGTGAGTCATTCATTGACAAAGTCTGCCAGAGCCTTGGACGAAACATACAAAATGTCCCTCATCCATTTTCCATCCTTACATCAATGAGAGGAAAAAAAGTAAAGCAGAGAAAAGACAAGACAAAGCAAACAAGAAGAAGACCAATAATCAAGAAAAATCCCTTGGCTGCTCTTCTTTGAAAATGAGAAATCACTCTAAGCTTAGTATTGAACTGGAAAGCACTGATGGAAAGTCCATCCCCCTATAGGTCTCTGAGTACATATACAGGCTTATATATCCTTTGTTTCCAGCACAGGATGTCTACATCCTTATCAGTAAGTAGACCAAGTAACAAGTCCATTAGTGCCAAAAAAAGAAAAAAAAAAGTAGTGTGTGGTAGTGTGGTAGGCAGTTGAGAGGTTTAATTATGTTAAGTGAGATGCAGCATATTGTACATGCAGCAGCATATAGGACATATTGTACATAGAATTGTATTTTATCTTGAAGTAAGAAAAAACAACACAGAAATCTTGGAAACATCTAAGAGCCACTGACTGTGAGAAATAGTGGTGCAATTTGATTAAAGGCCCTCATTTTTCACCATTAGTCTTACATCAAAACTATTACATGTGCAGAATAAATTGTTCGGACTTGCCGGTATCTTGGAGTGATTCATTCTGCATGCCAGGTTTATATTGGATCTGTTGCATCAGCAATTTGTTTTTATCACAATTCACTGCCTAATACTTGTTTAACTTCAGTTTGCGTTGCTCCTCACATCCTTATAGTCACTTAGATCGATGGAAATGCTTTAAGTAATCAAGCAACAATCAAATAAAGCAGACATTGCTCTATTACCGAACTGAAGAAATGTGTCTCCTTCTTTGAAAGTATTGATTTTTTCCAGGTGTCTAATGGGATGGCAGAGGCTCACTTGCTGTCAGGCTGTCTTTCAGTCAAGGTGACTGTTAAGAAATATAATGTGAGAAGTGTGGCAGAGGATTTATCTTGATTTGATGTTGGCTGCAAAGGGAGACTGACAGCTGGGTCACTGAGTTCTGGTACAGACAGACACAGGGCAGCACCATGACTGAGTCGGAGCGAACACCAAACATGTCTATTGTGCACAGAGCTGAGAAACTGTTTTCTTAAAGTACAGGAGGATGGAAATAATTTCTGACCATGAATCTTATTATGAGCGCCTTGATCCATGAAGGCTAGTAGTATTTAGATGGCCAAGAATTGCAGCATGGCAGTCTTCTTCAACCTTGTGTAGTTTTGTTTCTCAGCAGCATCAAAAGCACCAACTGACAACACACGCACGTTTCAGTCTTTAAAACAATCTGTACAATGCATCATTTCATCATTGGCAGGTGCCACATCATCACAGGAAGTAAAATGTCCTGCCTACTCCATCCAGACCTGACATGAACATTCATCCACTTTGCCTGGGCTCCAATAACAAACACTGTATAATTCATCATGGTGGCAGGGTACATCAGGTTGCTGTATCATGTTCCAGTTAGCAAATATGCACATAATGCCATATGCATGTAATACTCTATGACTTATTCCAACAGTAAATGCATTCACTTTGAAGTATAAATTTGTGTGCAATGACACAAACACACAAAGTCAGAATGGATGACAGGAATGGACTGAGCAGACTGCAAATTACTGGCCTGGCCTCAAACTTGTGGTGTCACAGTCCGCATTTGTGTGTTCCCACAAAGTCCGCGAGACCACAGGGTGTCCCATTTCTCATTTTATGCCTCACAGGAGCGCTCTTGACCACCCCCATGAGCTCTCAATGTGCCCTGCAACGGTCTACTACCCACAAGTCCTTACAAGGATCAATCCTATTGGTTCAGTGGGCTGACCTTTGATATTCACTCGTCTGATATTGGACATTTCAAACCATAAACAACATGGCAGCTGTTAAGTACATTTCTGCAAAACGATCCATCAAAATCAGTTTCTGATTCAATTTCATCAGAGAAAAAATAGGCCATGCAGTTGCTGAATCATGTTTCATTTCATATCTGCACCGGCTAGTTTATCATTTTGGTTTTGGAACTCGGACAGGCGAAGTGACCCGTGGGAACAGTGGCGCAACCAGTCTCCAGTGTCAGGTAAAGCATCAGCATGCCCACATTACGTAGACTGGTTTCCAAATTATGCCTTAATGTTTTCCAATCATGGGCAAATGCATATTTTGGAAAGCAATCTCTGTTATGTGGAAGACACCACTTTCCTGGTATGCACCACTGCCAGGATGCAACACACACGCTCTGCAACAAAGCAGAGAAATGATGTGACGTCTGGAGACTCGAGGGTGTCCCGGACACTGGATTTTAAACCCATGCCTCCTGCTGGATGATTGCACCATAGGTCTGCACTTTCCTGACATTACCAAAGCGTGGACTCAGAGGAGGACCGTGGGGCAGAGTGTGGCATGTGGGACACAGCCAATATGAATCTGCCTAAGTACAAAGCTGCAAGAGATCACAGGATAATACCAGTAAAACTGCAGGCTAATATCTGCCTCTGATTTTCTCTTCGTACATTTTTTAATCTTTCATCTGCCTGATTCTAACACCTCTGGCTCTGCTATAAGGACAACAGAGGGACATTCACTGCACAATCTTTACGTTTTCAAGAGGTGATGGACATTATGGGATATATAATGGTACAAACTGCTGAAATGGAATCGTAAAAATTGCTACAAAATGATAACAGTTGTATCCCAACAGTCCAGATGTAATTTCTTGGAGGGCGAGGTGCCCACAGCTATGATTTAGCAGTTGATGTCAATCCATTGTTGCAATACTAGTGCAGCCCCCATTTAAAATGTGCCTGTCTGGAGGGGCTGATTGCTTGGCCTGCGATATTGCTCCTTGCAGGTTTCTGGAAGCTGCACTGTGTGTCAACAGTATATAGCTGCAGCCTTGGAGCTAGAGTGAGAAATGATTAGTCGCTGGTCACCAAAAGCAAGAGGCCCTTTTATTCAGCATTAAAACACTACGTGTGGTTTGGGGTTTGGAATGGGCATAGCCATAAACTTGAACCATGTTCATCATGGAAAAACAAAGGTCCTCTGGGTGTGGCTCCAAGCCTGCAGCCAGACCATTCTAGTGTGTGTTGGTCAATCTCGTTTGTTACTGCAGGAGTTTGCTGCTCTGCTCCGATAGCATTACTCTGTAGGTAATGATGGCATAGACGTTCACATGTACTTCACAATTGTCTGACAAAGATAAATCAAAAAATGCTCGCAAATGGTCTCTTTTTGAAGAAGAGCTACAAAAGTCTTGTGTCTGGGGGTTGCGCTACCCTCGCAGCAGAGTTCTGCCTTTTTCATTACATCAGCAACGACGATAACTTACAACAAGAAAACTGATTTTTTTGTCGAGAGCAGCTCATCCAAAAACTTCACAGTCGACACTGCACTTCCTTCGGGCCTCAGCAATACACCCAGCAAATATGAAGTCATTTGGATGAACGGTTGTTGAGAAAATTGAAGGACAGACACACATACAGACAGACAGACAGACAGAGTTTCCTCCATTTATAGTTAGATTAGATAGATAGACGTGTGAAATAGAAGAGGAGGAAGGGGCAATATGTGGTGATAGGACACACACACATACAAACAGAGCAGTATCAGACTTACATAACTTTTGATAAGAGTTGTCTATTATTGACTGGCAGTCTTGTTGGATGAAAGAGGCATGGCCTTACCGGCTTGTTCAGTTGCTGGCCAGATGCACCTTTCAAATACAACGATACAATGTCATGTGGTGTGAAAAATATCAGCAGAGTCACACTGCAGTTCTCCTTACCTCCTATCACTGTACGCTCTTCAAAATACAATTATAGGTGTGCGTGTGTGTGTTAATAATGAGGTAGAGCTGTAATATGGTACATTCAGTACAAAGAATAATGACATCCCTCAGTCAGACAAACAAATTGTCTGTATAAGTGAAGTGACCTCTTGACCCAAACAGGAACATCAACATCAATAATGACTGACAGTTGCCTTGGAATCTATCATTACCACGGCTGCTACTACTAATTTTGAATTATAGGGCAGCCAGAGGCGGCTGAGCTCCCTTAAAAGCAAAAACAATTTACAAAGAGAGGGCTGTGAAAAATGATGGTCATGTCAAAAAATGGTGTGGGAAAAAAAAGTGTCAGAAAACAATTAAAATACAGAAATTGGAAGCACCTAACTTGTGTAATGTCACATTATTTATCAGCTCTTAAAAAGCGCAAAAATATACAATATACAGGTGAACACAGACTGGCTATATCTATATATAATCAAGTCATGTAATAACCACCATGCTCTCATTTTTTAAAATTTCAAAATCAAACTTAAAGGGGATCACAGCTTCCCAGTGTCTTACCCTTGCAAGTGAATCTGGTTGGTTTTGGTTTGGGATCAGATGCAGTAGTCCACTTTTTTGTATGTTCATCTAACAATGCTGACTAGTAGGGGCAAACATGCAGCAGCAAATCCAGCTGAATGTCAGACTTAATCTTACCAATGAGGTGACAATGTGTGTGTCTGGGTGAGTGTACATGGCCATGCAGCAGAGGTAATATTCAGTATGCACCTTACTGTGGATAGCAAGTTAGGTGATGTAGAAATGAAATACTATTTGTGTGTGCACAATGTACCTGTAGGTGAAGTGTTGTTTTCAGTGATGCTGCAGTGCATGAATCTACACCAGGTGTACACATATATCCCTGTAGCCTATCTGCAAACACTGCCCCCTCCCTCTCACCCCTAACTCTAACTTTGTCTAGAATGACATAATAATCCCACTTACATAAATAGTGAACAATAAAGATTATTGGATTACCCTGCATGTTGTGTACCAATGTACACAGTGCAGTTTTTTATCTACATCTCTCACCCACTGAAGGATTAGTGGGACTTAACGATGTACAGTTCGATGTCTGTTTTTTTTTTGTTTTTTTTCCCCTTCTTCTTGGGGGGCGTGTGCACCTGATTGTTACTGTAGGCTCTATCTGTCTTTCTTTTTTTTCTCTTTCTTTCTTTGCAATGAGAGACTATCAATAGATGTCAGGTATGTATTTTGAGGTCAATGCAGCAATCTCCATCATAAGTCTAAATTTTAGCTCATTTTTGAACTGTTGAACAGTTTTGCACATCAACAAACATATTTTTTTCCCCGGGTTATTTAGTCAAAACAGCTCCACTGACTATAGGCTAAATTTTAGTCTAGTCAGTGGCTGCCACTTGATTCTGCTGTCATATTGAGTTTTGTCAAAAACACATTTTGTGCTTCTTCTACAAATTTACTGAATCTTCACCATATGCAAAAGGAGAAATTTCTGGTGTGCCTTTATTACGGCTATTCAACAGAATTTTGTCGTTCCAAACCATTTGGCTGCAAGGTGTGAATAAAGCGCAGGGAAAACTCAGAAGTATCCCTCCACAAGTACATATTCCTGCATAAGTACAAAGTTCAAAAGTGTAATAATCCAACTTTGCAACTTTCATTTAAAATGTGGGATGAGATAAAACTCATATGCTGCACTATAATGGAAATTTGAATGTCCCCCTCATTCACCCTCATGTTTAATGTTTATAAGATGAAGTTGTGTAGTTGATTTGTCCTGTAAACATGTGGATGAATTTGCACATTTTTGTCATTCAGAAATCCAAACTGTGGATTACTATAATGGGTGTTAACATGATTTAGTCAATGATTAATCCATGAATTAAATGAATCTACTGTATGTTATGTAGTCATCTGATAAGAATGAATGGGACTCTATAGATTTAAATTTAATTAGCAGAGGGACAAATTTTCACATTGGTGCTTTTCCTGAATCGATAAGCCTCATACTGATGCCTTCTTTTCCTGCAGACACCCTCTGACAGCGGTTACCAAGTAACGGCAGGTACAGGCCATCCACCCCTGAGGCTTAAGAGTGAGTCACAAAAACTCTTATGTAAAGTATTCATAGGAGCTCTGACACAGGTGGCCCCTTGAAAAAGGACAGTCACATCATGTACGCACATCACAGTGTGTGTGTGTGTGTGTGTGTGTGTGTGTGTGTGTGTGTCCATCCTGGCTGATTAAGTACCTGATGGGATGATCAAATTGTGTAACCTTCTAGTCTTCATGCATCAAATCCTCTTGCTCTTCTCAAAAATGAAGAGAAATGTAATTTAGAGAAATTACCTTTTAATGGAAAATCCATTGTCTCTAAGGTATAAGTGGTACCAAAATGTACCTTGTCCATGGTTTGGGATCACAGCGGGCAAAATACCACTTATACACTACATGAAAATGCATGAAAAATGTTTCCCAAAAATCTGGTCAATTTAAAATGCATTTATGTCATAATTAGTGATCTGACTGACCTGCTTATAGTCTAGTATGGTGGAGAATAACCAGCTGCACAGACAGAGATCAGCTGCATCCAAAATAAGCAGATCTTCACTATAGCATCTCTCTGCTCAATTCACAAAACTAATCTTTAAGAGAAGGCTTCGAAGATCACAGATTACCTCTCTAATCCAGATTTTTTCCTCTTCGACCACTGCCTTTCAGGCTCTCTTTAAAGTTGACTTGATTTGGCATTTTGTTGCTTCTCATGTTAATATATCCAATTTAATCCAATTCAATTCAACTATGGCTGTTCACTGGCTTCAGGAATAAAACCAAACTTCCTTCTGTTTGTTTCACATACAGACAATCTAAAACGCATTCCTGATGGCTTTAGGTTAAAGTGCTCATAGAGGACATGTGTGTGTGGTCGTTGATAATCTTGTATTTTTTTCTTGAAGTCTTGTGCTGAATTAAGCTCTACAAGGGATCTTTGTGTTTGGCAATAATTTTAGAGCTGAGGATAATGAAAATGTTAGGATACTTTTGATAAAAGAAGAATAAAATGTTGTCAATATTCTCTGATCGACTCCAAAAGTGTACAGACACTGCTGAGCCTTTTTCACAATCACATATTGTCACTAAATCTCAATCTTAATCAAACACAGTTCCCAAGTAATTGTAGGTCTGGATGATTTCAGCATTATGCCATGAATGACTGGTGGAACATTGTCTATGTGTTTTATATATTAATATTTGCTGCGACAGTCATCCGTATACAAAATACAAAATAAGGGAGAAAGAACACAACACTGAGGTGAGCCAGTGGAAGTAAACCACAGGGTTGTGTTCTCTCTCCCTTACTTTTTATTTATCCTTTGTAATATCTCACCAGTGTACTCCAAAAGACCATCTTGAAATGCTCACAAAAGTCCTCTGGCTTCATTAACAAACCGACATTGAGCAGCAGCCTTTTGCACCGCGCTGTGATCAAAGGCTTTACGCGCTTTTCTGTAAAAACGCATGTGCTTTTATCAAGGCAAGAGTTTATACAGGGATAAATGAAACACTAAGAGACGCTCTTGACAACATGTACATTTCCCTGACTAATGAGATATGTGCTTTTGAGAGGTTTTCTTGTATTACAGGGCGGATGAGCATCATGCTCAAG
Organism: Holocentrus rufus; assembly: GCA_900302615.1. Lineage (NCBI taxonomy): Eukaryota > Metazoa > Chordata > Actinopteri > Holocentriformes > Holocentridae > Holocentrus > Holocentrus rufus. The sequence goes on along the minus strand of OMLF01002805.1, from coordinate 49,511 downwards.
AGAGCGGAGATGGGCACTGGAGAGCCGAAAGGGACTGGCTGTTTTTGAGTAGGTGCTCACTGGGCGTTTGATGTGCCTCACCAGGACTCATTCTGCCACTGCAGTAAATAGGCTGGGTGAGAGAAGGCACAAGGTGAGATAGCAAACGTGCAATAAACCTAAGTGTTTTTATAGCTGGAGCCAGGGAACTCAGTGCTGTGCATGGCGAATAATAATTTTACACTGGATGCAATTAGATGGCAGGCAAAAACACTGGGTGCAAGATTTAAAATGTACCCAACATCTTATGAAAATATTGAGACCTACATAAACAAACAACAAATAATAAACAAGAGCACTGTTTTGATTAAATATGAGTATATTCAAAAGAAGACAAAATTGCACACAGAGCTTTCAAAGAAAAAAAATAAAACAAGGTGGCAATGTCAGAGAAGCTAGTTGGGTGAGGGTTAGCAGTCAGTGGGGAGTAGCACGCTTATATCTAATATCAGTGCACAGCTTTTATCAGGTGGCAGTTGCTAACCAATTAGCATATCCATCAAAGCCGAGCTGCAGCTGGGGTCATGCTGTCGGCTTTTATCACAAACCAGGGAGTCGTGACTTGCTGGGTGCATTGCAGTGGCACTGTTGAAGACTGTTTGAATTGTATTGAATGAGGGGCGTGTGAATCGTATCATATTAGAGGGGCACTTTAGCCATTCTTTAACCTTACGGCCTTATATTGATCCTTAATGGATGCTATTAGATGACACCATGTCTCTCTGTCTCTCAGGGACGAGGACTGTGGGAAGTTCCAAAATTTATATTAGTTAGGAATTGTCCTGCAGCTGTTAAGTAGACGGTCAATATTGAACTCAAATAGGACACTTTTTTTTCCGTGTCTTTGAGAATCAATTCAATGAATGTGGTTGGCTGGCTATAGCCTTAACCAATAGCATGGAAAATCCCACTATCAACACCTATGCCTGTGCTGTTTGAACTTTAACAGGACAAAGATTCAGCTGTTTAGCAAAACAGTATATTAGCATTTCCATAGGAAATGCTAGTAAAATCTTATTAAGTTACCTACAATTAAATGATCATATCCTTCTAATATTGTATGTGGCAAGCAAATATTTTCTTTTAGTAAACAATGTAGGCTAATAGTGCCTCCTCACCTACACGATTCACACTGCAGTAATCTGTGCCAAGTTGTTTGTTAGCATAGCAACCAGGCTTGGAAATAATCTTTTTTTTTTCTCCTCACCTCACCATGGGCAGTATTGCCTGGTTGTCTGCCACTTCTTCCTAGAGTGGCTGCCTCAAGAAGAAATACCCAGCAAATGATCCCTCTAATCCTGCTGAGCTGTGTGAATGGGGGAAAAGGGCTCAATATCTTCATGCGATGGGTGATATGTTTGATTCCCAGAGGCTCACAATGGCATGAATGGACTCTGAGGATGAATGTAAAACAGAATCCATATTGGGCAATTGATTTACGCTGACAAGCTAAACCATAAAGACAGAAGGACAAAGAGCTGGGCCAGATCTTGTGTAATAAGAAGTTTCTGAATGTTGCATGCAAATACATGATCATACTATGAAGTCTGGCAAATGCAAAATGTGATCTTTAGAAAATTGAAGGGATACTTGAAGCACCACGAGATGCAGACATGAGGTGAGGAATACTTAAATTTTTACCTTGAGTGCATTATATAGCTTTCCTTATATCACAGATATCTTGCAGTCGAGCAGTCCTATCACTTTCAAAAAGTACAAAAATGTAAAGGAGATTTATTGGACTGTGCGAGTGAGTTGAGCAGAAAGCAGCTGCCATTAAGGAGCTTATTTTTTTATCTAAAGATAATTTTTATATTTAAAACAGGTCTATACTTTCTTATAAGCAAAACGCAGAATCTAGTCAGCCTAAATAAAACTGAATTAAGAATGGATGATATTTAAAGGAAATGCAGAAACCAGAAAGCCATAAAAAACAGGATACTCTGACTTTCACCATATTTCCCCCGATGGGAAGGACACAGAAAGGCTTCACTAAATTGATATGCAAGTGAAAGCACGGCCAAAATCTCAAGTGCATACATCATGCAGTCTTTGCCTGAATACAAGCAGCTCCAAAGTGTATAATAAAACACCTCTAAGTGGTCAGAATCAGGTCCAAAAGAGAAAATAGGTTAGAAATATTAACTGATGATAATTACTAAGACTCAGCATACCTCCATCCCTGACCGTACAGCTAAAAAAAAAACACACACACACACACATACTCGCATAAACTTCCATCTTATGAATATAAACACCCAGAAATTATTCAACCAGCAGGAGGAAAAATATTTATTCCTTTCAGTCTGTCCTCTAAAGTGTTGCAATTCCACTTGTACCTAAAGGAAATCCTGTGTCAGACTGCTTGGAGACTATTTCTCATCATACAGAACAAAACAATTGTGGAAACACACCTCTATTTGCATTTTATTTAATTTCATTACCAGTTGAGATAATTATCATTCAGCATTGTTTCAGCTAAATAATTATTTCACTTGTTGCATGATTTAACCCTTTCACTGATACTTTGAGAGATCCCAATCTTTCACAGCTTGTGTTTCCATGGTCCTCTCATATTGTTGACCTTTCACATCTATGTGTATCTCTACAATAAGCTGCTCGCACATTAATTGTGACAGACAGAGGTGACCGGCAATAGTAATGAAAGTGTTTTTCATCAAGGTTTATATCTGGCCTCCTAATTACTGTCAGCAAAACACACCATTAACCCCTTAACCTTGCAGCTAGATGAAAAGGAAGCTGTCTCTGATTCTCTTGCAAAACAAAGCCTGTCTTTGTGAGCCCGGACCATTCAGCAACCATGTTTGACAGAATGCTGCGTAGGTCTGTGCAATATCCTTTCTTCATGTGCTGTGATCTTATGATAAGTATGTGTGATAGCGCAGCAGGTGTTGGTGCTATCCAATAGGCTGGTGTTGCTGCAGCCGAGCCAAACACAGATGACAATCACCAAAAAAGCATGAAGCCAACGGGAGGGCGCCCAGAGACAACAATGCCTTGCCAGTGCTTCACCAAAGGTGCAGTAAATTCCCAGTGTAGCTTTGTGACACTGCGAGGTACATTTATACCTGTGACATGATGCAATGATGTTGATGATGACAGCGAAAAATTATGACTTATGAATTATGACAAACAGCTCATAGTCTGTGACATCCCATACAATCCATAACAATTCAGTCTAAGTCATGCAGTACCTCTTTATATAACACACAATACCACACTGACATCACTCCAAGGTGCAGTATTTGTAGGCTCAGATGCATCAACATGAAAACACCATATCATAGCTGCAGTACTGACAGCCACAAAAGATTTACAAAGCAGCTGCCAACTGTGTCACCAACCTGGGGTCAGCAATTTGTATTTGTCACATAAGATGTGTGTGCTGCATCCTGCGCTTTGAGCAATCCATAAGCGCCTGAGTCTCAAGCAATGATGCAACGGTATTAAAAATGTATTACAATTGCATTGCACGATATAGGTGCAAAGATAAATTTTGCGTGCTGAAACAGATTTTAATGAAAAGCAAAGAGCACACGAGGAACGCTGAACTCTTGGGCCAAAGATTTTATTATCAGCTTATCCCAAGTATTATATTGCCTCATCATAAATAGGTGACTTCTGTCATAGGAAAAAAGATCAATCACTGCGCTGTGAAATCCACAAAAAAGGTAAGCGGCATAAACTGGCAGCATCGACCACATATCCATTAAAAAGCTTGGCCTTTCACAAGTACTATTGCTAATCCCCCCCAAAGCTTCGGAGAATGAAAAGCAGCACAAAACCATTAGGAGGTGCAAAGAAAACTCATTTTGCTGTCCCCGTCTTATCAGACTGACATATTGAGCCTCATCTTTTTCTGATAATATCTCTGAAAGTGTGATGAGGAAATAGTTTTATCCACAAATTTTCTATTTCCTCTAAAGCTATATTCTATTTTCCCCTCATCAAAACAGTTTCTCTGGCATCTGTGGATGTAAACATGAGAAATGGGTATGATAGCGGGTGGCACTACAGGAGCTCCCAGTGTTGCTATGGTGAAATGTACTGTGCTGATCCACTTTTGTGTCCAGTACCAAATAATGCATTATTAATTTTTCATTTTTGAATTTGAAAGTTGAGTTTGTCATTCTGTTCAGTAGGCATGCGACCAGATGGTGAGTTTAACACCATTTGACAACTACTATATATAACAGCTGGGTAAAACTATAAACTTCTGGTCTGACAATGTATGAAGTGACTGAGTGACAATGAGTTTTGGCCTTTTCCAAAAATGCATTTTGGGGGATGCTTTAATTTCTGGCTCCACATCTAATCTCTGATTTGGTTTAAAAGGATGATGAACCCATTTGAAAATTGGGATTTTTTTTATTTAGTATTATTCTTCAGTACTGTATTTATCACCCACCAATATTTGAGAGTTCCTAAAAGTCAATAAACTAATACAATTTTCTACACGGTTGATGCTGTCCTAAGCCTGCTGTGCTAGCAAGCTAACAGTTTCTGTTCCTGATTACTCTTTGTTGAGCCTAGTGGAGGATAGCAGGGGCAGGCGAAGAGTCAATCAACCTGAGGTGGGAGGTTGTGTTCTGATTGGATTGCTCCACTTTTACCTGTGAAAGTAGTTTTTAGTCCCCAGCAAAACCACTGGTTCACTCAGGAGAAATCAGCTGATAGGCCTCTCTCTGCATTGAAAAAACTTTGGATTCTTGCAGCTTCATGATATTTTCTATACTTAGTGATGACAATAAGTAATGATGTAAAATTACATGTTTTAGTTTACCCCCTTTTTTAGAGTCAATAAAGTTGGGCATTCATAGAACAGCTGAAATGACAGATGCAGATAACATGCGGATAGATATGCGATAGATAGATCTGGAGACCACCACAATAAGACAACCTTTACAGGCAGCCATTCTCTCAACCTACCTGTATAGCATTTATTATACTTTAGCATAAAGTGGTTGGTACATAAGTACATAAACAGATATGAAGGCCAGAGTGCAGAGATAAAATGGAATCGTATCGGCAAGATCATAAGGGGAAAATGAAAGGCTGTGTAGACATAATGAGATCAGCGGTGAACAGCGTTGTAATTTACCAAAAGATCAGGCAATCCTGCATAGCTGCCATTATAGCCTTCGATCCACTGAGATTCCCACAGTCACCCACCCAGAATTACCACATAGCCCAGAGTGCAGTGAACATCTATAACATAAAACCTGCATTACAGAAGACGTCTCGCCATTGAAGCAGCGTCCCAGTCCTGTCCTGTGACTAGGGGTCGGAATTCGATCTCTCTCACCAGGTATGCTCTGGACAGGCCTGTGGGTCTCATACTAAAAGGAAGTATGCCAGGAGCATCAAGTGGTTTGGTCATGCAGAGCACTTCATGAAGAATATAATTTATCGGGCCATTATAAAGACGATAATGAGAATTATAATGGCCTCAGCTGGGGAGAGCACATTTGGGAAAAGAACTACATTTCACTTGATTTGTTTTTAGTGACTTTTATTATTGTAATAACATTACCTTTATGACATGGGTTCCACATTAGTGATCATAAATCAACAAAACTTTATAGCACTTAGAATAAAGAGTAAAGACCATCAGTGACTTTAATGCACATTATCAGACAGTAAGGTCACTGTTAAAACAATAAGATAATATTTTGATTTATCTGTGACTTGCTCCTGTTCGGTGTGTAATGAATATCTGCAATTATGGTCTACTGGCGAAACAGCTAGAATATGCACTATATGTTTAATATTACAAGGAATTACAGTAAATGCACTTTGTTCTAGACTAGTTTGTTTTTTTGTTGTTCTTGGGTAAGTTGAGTTAATAGTATCTTGCAGCTCATCCATCAAACCACAGACCAGACCAGTCCACCTCTCTGGTAATTATTTTCTGGCACAAGTGTTTCTTTTTGGCACTCTATCCCCTGGACTTTTGATTAATGATGCAGTGAGTAGGGCCCCCTCCCTCTCTTCTGTCTCTAAACCCATTTCTTCTGACACCCTAATAAACTTCTCAAGTCATGTGCCATACTGTTTGACTCACTTTCTCTCTCTTTCTTGTAGATACACAGAAGCACGCGCATACACACTCACTTACTCTCTCTCTCTCTCTCTCTCTCACACACACACACACACACACACAGAATACAAATTGGAGTGTGCAATGAGATCTGTTTCCCAGCAGAAGCAACCTAATTGCTAACAACATGTTTGAGAGGGCTGTGCCAAGGCACGCCATCAAAGTCCCAGAATTCCTTGCAGGAACTGGGAAAACTAGACCACTCAGGCAGATGTCCCTTTAACACAGAGGACATGAAGTGTTGGCAGTCTGTCCAAAAGGGCTTTATCATGTTTCTTTAGTTAACTAGAAGAGGTCACTCAGTAGAGTGCAGACCTCTGCCAGGCGTGTGTGGAGACACAATGTCTTTATAAAGTTATAGTTGATATTGTTTTGTGCCACAACTGAGAGTGAGAGGGGTTTTCCATGATGGCTTTGATTCTGTCCCTTGTCCAAAGACCTGAGAAGATTAGGCAAATTAGCAGCAACGGCTGTTTTACACTTCATTTTTTACAGTGGTTAAACATCAGGCTGTTGAACCTATTTTAACCGTCGCTTGTTGACAGATCCCATCTGCCTCTGTTCTCCCGTGTGTCTGCTCTGTGTTCTGTTGACTTTCCTCATCAGCAGTGTGTTTTATAAACTCACCCTGAAAATGCAACACACGTCCTGGATTATTTCACCGGCAATTGGAGTGAACACGGCCACAATAGAATTAAAAAAAAAAAAAAAAAAGTCTATTAGTATGATGGGCCCAGAAGAGAGAGCGACGGTCGAGCGAGCTGAACAATGAATAGAGTGAGGGAGTGGAAGCAGTGAGGACAAATATTTTTCAACGTTTTTGAATCACTGCAAACACAAGAGATTCTTCATCATAGTCATATGCATCAAAAAAATCTAGACTGATAGGCCCAGTAGTTTGCAGGATTAGCCGCAGACAGACAGACAGATAGACAGAGAGGCAGACACACCAGACCAAATGCATAATCTCTTGGCGGAGATAATAATGAGCTTTCAAGTTAAAGGAATAGATAACCTGATTTCTTTTCTGCTGTTCTCAAACAGAAAAAAATATTTTGATTGAGGTATAAAGGAGGCGGATGGGCGATTAGAAACCACATCTCACACAGATCCTGTCTTCATCCCATGTGTCCTGAACTCAAACTGTCCCCATTCAGCACCATGATACAGATCAGGAGGATCAGGAGGTTTTTCGTCACACAATGCCACCAGTGCTTCAAACAGCATTTCAAAAAGGTTATTTTCATCTGTGAAAAGTGCACAGAGCTTTTAGCCAGCAGAGCCAATAATGCCATGAGCCCCGGTGATTACATTCACTCCTGACCTTAATGATGGCCCATCCACGGTGATTATCACCAACACTTCATTACCCCCTGGCTCAGCTGCTTATTTGTAAACTCATAACACTCCAGTTAGCCTAACCCCTGTCTAGAAAAGACATATTATGTTACAAAACAGTAATTTTTAATTTAAAAGTATGTCACATACAGACCAAATGATGATTTATAATGTATTATATGGTATTAAAACTAATAATCTGCAACTTTTCAATCAAATGAATTTCCAGTTTGCTACTTTATTGCTGAATACAAACAGTAATGATTCAACATACAGGCATACCTTATTCATGATTTTTACATTTGGTGTTCTAAACAAACAGGACAAACTAAACTAAACAAACAATTCATCCCTTATGGGATTATAAAACACCAAAACACAAATGTACAAAAGGGTAGTTTTTCCACGACTAAATGCTGCACCATGAAGTTTCCATTTATTTAAAATAAGAATTTGTCAGTTTAACAATAATTGGCTGAATTAGTTGCAGCTACTGACTCTAATAGATATGCAATAGTAATTCACTATAACTAAACATGTTGGATCTATTTATATCGGCTGGACATAATCATCTCTTTGGACATCGGTGCTCAGCTGAAAGTCTGTTGTCCCATTGATTGTTGCCAAAATCAAGAAAAAGCAACAATCTTGCAGATTATCGATTTAGATACTGAATCCACCAATTCTTTGTTGACTTTTAGCCAAATATTACAGTATAAAACTTTGCACAAGGATTTGTCATACTGTCCTTGCAACAGGACACATCACTACAGCTCCACTGGCATGGAAACGGGAACACAGACAACAGGGAGGTGGCACAAATAAGCGGCCTTTGATTTTCCTTTTGGGAGCAATTAACTGCGACACCAGCAAAAACAAAGTCATAAATAGTGATGCTCTTATGTCCGTCTTTGGCCTAACAGCCTCACAGCTCCCACCCTCCTCGCTCTAATGACGAACAACAGGGAATAATCAGGGGAAGGTTAATGGCGTTCAGGTGTTAATTGTATCACCAGGCCTCACGACTTGTCTCTCTCCACTTAAACCTCCAGCAAAACCAACAGCACTTGCTCAAGCCTGCGAAGCCTTCCCACACTTGACAGAAAACAATTCCAATTCTATCTTGAACCCTCGGAAAAATAAATCTGTGACACCCACCAATTGATCTGTCTTTCACTGTACAGTATGGATTCTCCTGTAGGCCTGTTTATCTCGCTCAGCTCACACACCATGTCCAACACGCAGCATGCACTCTCACTTCAGTGGTGAGATACATGTAATCTGACAGTGATCTTGTTTCACACAGCCATATGGCATCATAATGACTGTAGCCACTCATCTCGATGACACTGCTCCACATCTCTTGTCTAAATTAGATTTGCTCCTCCGTTCTGTGGCGTTGGCCCCGCTCTCCATCCATCTATTCTCCTGTGTGCTTTGTTCAAAAAATCCAAATCCTTGGACAAGCGACAGGGTTGGGTTTGTGTGTGTGTGTGTGTATGTAAGCCCTAAAAGACTTTAAAAGCCTACTGATGAGCTAGGCCACAGTGCAGCGGGTGTCTGCACTATGTGAGCTCTAAACTGACACAATTAAATGTTCCAGTTCTCCTTCCCTGGCATGCTTGTACATCTTCACTCATTCTCATTAAAGCCTCTGCATCTAGGTTTCAAAACTGTGAAGATTCATCACTGTTACACTACTGCCTCTGAATTTACAGATACAAATTACCTTTTTTTGGACATTGCAAATTGTGATCGCTCACTCACTCATGAGCGTTTATTAGGACACGTGCACAGAAACTCCTCACACATAGCCACACCGAGGACAACAAATAACATTACTGAGGTGAGGACGTGCCGTATAGTTAGCCAAGTTTTACTCATGCCACTTTTAGGATATGACTAATCCCTGGAACATAATTGCTCGTTGCTGGTCCCCCCGGCTGTAATTTCATTAACGCCATGCCAACGCCATAAACACAGCAGTTAGCATAGCATAGCATTATACATGCTACGCTATGGGGATGATGTAAATATTTTCATGTGACAGTAACATCTTCATGATCTGTATCTCAGATGAAAAAAAGAAAATATTTGGACACCCTGAGTGAAATGCACCATGCTATCAGCGTGCATACAAGTTACTAAGAACCTACTGTCACATCAACATATTTACATCATCACATGTTTTAATTTAAAATTTCATCAGTTCAGTAGTATATTTGTGTTTCCATTACCTGGTTAGTTGATGCTATTTTCCATCTTGGCTTGCACATGGAGCGTCTGTGGTCGATTTATCTGGTTTACAGTGTAGCAGCTCTATTTTGAACAGACTTTATTGGCACTGTGAACTGGGACAGGTGCAACCCAACAAGCCAACTGATACTAGAAATTTATCAGTAGTATGGAAAGTCTCCAGCCACAGTAAATGTGCCTGTTTTAGAGTTTTACCATACCCACACTGCATGCATAACTGTGTTTGTGTGTGTGTGTGTGTGTGTGTGTGTGTGTGTGTGTGTGTGTGTGTAAAAGTGCTGCGTGCCTTTGAGTATTAGTGTGCTGCTTTGTATGAGAATGTTTGCATTATTTTATTATTTTTGCTCAGGTTGCATGTAATCCACAGAGAATTACAGTGAAGCAATCCTTCAAAAGATTAACCGCAGTAAAGATTACGCAGGTCAGAATCAAAGTGGCCCTGCCTGCAATCCAGCAGAAAGAACTATGACAAAACACAGCACATTATTGAAGTTCAAGCTTGCATTTCTGCCAAATGGATTTGCCAGAGAATCATCGTCTCTAACTTTGATTAAAGAAAACGAGTTCTGGCTTTTTCCTCTCTCACGGCTGTGTGGACTCGGCTAATGGCGCCCTGCTTAGTTAAAACAAACCCGTAATATCCTGCCTCAGTAAACAAAGACAGCAAAGGCCTAGACATCAGTGCACAACAATATCACAGTTGCTAAAGCGAAAAAATACTTAACTAACGTGATGTGAAACAAAAGCCAAGACAAGCGATGAATGATGAGCACACTCCAAGTTGTCCATCATTTGTTTGAGTGACAATGCCTTCTAGTTGAATTTGATAAGAATCCTGCAGGGTGATACAAAATGCATACATATTTCCTATCTCACGACTATCAGCACTCGCTCAGAAGAACAAGAACTGCTGAGCCTGACGTCCATGATAATGACACAGTTTGAAGATGCACAGTCTTTAGTTTGGTGACTACTTGCAGTAATACACAAACTGAATTTTCTGGTTTAATTTTTTATTTTTATATATTTTTAATAGCATTTTGACATACTAACTCTTCATTTACGAACATATGGCAGTTTTTTGTGTTGGATTTCCTTTGTTTTTATATCAGGAAGTGGAGTAGGTCTATCATTATTGAGAATGAAGGCATGCCAAGCAGATCCCACATGAAATTGAACACATCACATTTAGTGTTGATATCAACCAAATAAGCCAGGACAAAACAACTAAACAACTCCACATTTTGCTTCGCTAAACCATTTGCAAGCAAAAAAAACATGTCCTATCTTTTTCAATTTTTTTGTCATTTTAATGTAGACAGTTAAAATGTATAATAACTGTAGTGAGCAGCACTTCTCTGAGAAAATGCTTAATTGGCAGTGACTAACACACAGAATGTCATCCTCTCCTCTTCAAGCTGAGTATCCAGACTGTGTGGAAACATGTCACAGGCACTGATGACTGACACCTACGAACAGCATTTACACTGCGGGGACGGCGCGGCGTTCTGCACCATGGCAGATGTAATACAAGCACCCATATTACACCTTTCTTTTTTTTTTTTTAACCTCCCTGTTTATTAGTCCCCATTAGTCCTATCTATCCGTCCTCACACACCTTAACAGAGAAGCGTCCTAGATTACGAAGCTGTCATAAAGAGTAATCATCAACATGCTTGGGCATCTAAGCAGCGGGACATGTGGTTTCTTACCCTCAAGTGATGCTTATTAGGTAACATTTGGTGTGAAAGTGAGTGGGCAGCCAGCTCTGTCAACTATTTTTTAGACACAAAAAAAAAATCAAGTACAAATAGTAAGATAGAGAGGGTATATGTGCTTTAATCATTACACCATATCTGGGCACTTCACTTTCCTGTTTTGATTTATGACCATCTGCTATTGCTGATATGAAGCTGTCGGTCCCACATTTTCCTACAGCAGCGATACTGCAGGAATGACTGCAATTGGCAATAATGGATGATAATATATATGTTTGTTTTGTTTTAATGGCTCATGTGAAGGTAAAGAAAATAACACACAGGATTATTATGTACAATGCATGACAGAAGATTTGACTGTACTTGTAATTTGTTTTGTTTAATATGATTCGGGGTTATTTTTATTTCATTAGAACCTCGTTTGCAAAAAAAAAAAAGAGTCATCCATTTCCAGGCTCACGTGGCAGGTTCTCTCACTGTGAGGGAGTATCACGCGACTCAGCGAGGATGCCGAGAACAATGCCGCTGATTTGTTCAGTATTAAAGATTCATTAAAGGAAGAGAGGAGTGATTTATTGCAACAGGTTCTGCTGTTCAGCCTGAAACAGCCGGGCTATCCATCTCTGTCACTGCCTCCCTGACTGTGTATGACACCACATCTCTACTCCTACCATCACACCCCTCTCTCTCTCTCTCTCTCTGACTCTCTCTCGCTCTGTCACACACACACACTTTGCCAAGCATCTGGTCTATGGGAGATAAACAGTATAGCATTGTATCATGAGCCAGTTGTTTGTGTGTGCGCGCATGTGTGTGTGCCAGAGAGTGAGAACGCATGCCCCGTGTTTCTATCTTCCCTCTATCCTCCTGCACAGCCTTCTGTCGTGGCCTTGTGTTTTGTGATGTGTGTTGCTGAGCAAACACTGTTCAGGCCTGATAGACACTGTTTTTGTAGGCTGACGTCCTCCAGCTGTCTGTCAGCCTCGGGGCGCTTCATATTGAAACCTCATTTTTGATGTCTCGCGTCTTCTTCTTCACACACACACACACACACACACACACACAAAAAATGACTAATTAAAGGCAAACATTTGCTTATCTGATGTGTTTCAGCCTGAAGAACTCCATTGTTTCCTAACTGATGTGTCACCTTTCTGTCTCGGTTGCACGTACCTGCCTGAGAAAAGAAACGAAAATTATCGCACCACAGCCAGTTTGCTCTTAGTGTTGTAGGAAAACATGATTCATCAAAACAAAAAGCTTGATATAGCTTCTGTTTTTTTTTCCTTGGGTTTCTCTCTATCTCTCCTCATAAGCTGCATATGTGTGTGTGTGTGCGTGTGTGTGCTGTGCGTAACTCCAGGCAGTGGCATTTAAGCAGAATGAATATGCACATCCATGGCACCATGCATAATCCCAGCAGGGCCATAAGGTGCACATTGTAAGCATGAATAAAGGCAGAGTTGAGGAGTGATGCAGCCCAGACGCCAGGCATCGGTTGGCATAATCATCCCAGGCAGGCAACCAGACACATTATAGACGGGAATGCTTTTCATCTTCTTTATTTTCACTGCTTTGGACCAAGTATTCTAAAACCTACCTCTTCTCTTTGCAACATGCAATACGCTGTTGTATTTTATTTTGCATGTTCTTTTGTCAGTGTAGGTTTTGAGGATGCATGCATGTCTAAATGGGGCGAGGCAAAACAAGGCATGGTAATAGTTTCATTGATCAGTCTTTTCTTCCTCGCACTGCCAAAAGATTCATTTACTAGTCTCAAAGCAATACACAATTATATTACAAGTTCCCATTATGCTGGCAGAGCAATTCAGTGACCGGAGGGAATGTCATGTTGTGCTTTGGATTTGTGCAGGCTTGGAAGCTCTCAAAACCCCACATAGCTCATATGCCTTCAATATTAACTGAATTTCAATTTCAAACCATGTCATATTGTTATATCTTATATATATATGTGTGTGTGTATATATATATATATA
>OMLF01002805.1:23733-36022 GCA_900302615.1 Holocentrus rufus | reverse complement strand
TTCAATCATGTTATATATATATATATATATATTCAGACTGAAGGGCTATAAATGGAGTGATATTTGCAACATCAATAATTCAATCATCAATCATTGTATGTAATGATACAACAAAGACGTACCAGCAAATGAAAACAGACTGTAATCAAATACTACTGCCAGACTGAAAATTACACCCTTATCAACAAGAGTGATCTTGTCTGTGAGATGTTTTCTCGAGAACATCTGATAACAGACAAGGGAAAGATGACACACGCAAGGCTCTGAGGCCATGACAAAGGTGGAAGAACAATTTCACCCTGATAACCTGCCATTAGATTTTAAAGGGAGATTTGCCGTCTTCCTCATTTATAATGAATCCATTTGTTGAACCCTCTCGAAGACGTGCGCAGGGCTTTGCATGAAAAGAACTGGCAGCAATTTTCTCTGGAACAATAACGGCTTGTCACTTAGTGGAAAGAGGTCTCTTTATTCCACCAGAGAAAAGGATGCTTTTAATAAATCACTGCAGAGTACTTAGATAAAATGTAGAAAGGGACACGGAAAGAAGAAACAATCACAACAATCTTGTGTTTCTCCGGAGCGAATTTGTTCATAAAGGAAGGTGAAAGGTGCCCAGTGGATTCATAAGAGGATATAAGATGAAGACACAGAAAAGGATTTTCATTAAAGCTCCTGTAAGTAACTTTTTTACCTCACAGTTTTGACAAATCACTATTAAATACAGAAAGTCTGAGCCAAACTAAATGCACTGAGAAAAAATCAGGTTTTCCAGGCTGCTCTTTGGGCTGTAATCTCGTTTGTTAAAATCCAGCGAGCCTACATCTAACAACCAATCAGGGAAGGAAGTGCCGCTGTCTCAGCACCAGTCACGTTTCGTGCACACGCAACATGCACTGCTGCTGTGTACTATTGCTTCCCTGCCTTAGAACAGAACAGAACCACAGTACGTTAGCTTAGCTTACCGTAGCTGCAGAATGGCAGAGGAAGAAACCGGCTCACCAGTTCTTTATCCTCCATCGCATCAGCAACAGAGGCACATACACGAGCGTGCACGAGTGTGCATGTGGATAGGAAGCATTTGGAGAAGGTACTGAATCTCAGGTGGGTGCTGTGTGAACTGTTTGAGTTTAAATTTCCGACGAAGTTCCTCTCACTCTACAAAGTTTCTTACAGCAGCTTTAAAGATACAAAAACATGTTTTCTGAACTATGGCAGCTGTGGTTTTGTAATGGTGCTGTGCGTTCCTCGGCAACTGGTTGTGGGCCTGGCTGAATATTTTGATATATCAAATGTTGAAAATATAGAGTTTCTTCCCTCTCTGAACAAAACTGCAAGAATGACAATCATAAATTGGGTTTTGCACCTGTTTCTACTTGACGGTTCAAATTGCCTTCACACCTGACTAAAAATCCAGAACACCGATTTATTTATAGCAGTTTCAAAATGGGGGTACAATTTCCCAAAATGTGACGATACCATTATTCATCACCGAGGTGTCAAACAAGCAGGTGTTTAAAACAAGCAGGGAAATGGTTGTTATTCACTCATCAACAATATGATGAAATTAAACGGGGATGGAGAGAGGGTGAGATTGGATTCTTGCATTTCTGTTCCATAGATGTGGGAAACACTCGTGACGTACTTTGTGTGATGTTGTCGTACCAAATGATGAAGTCTTGAGTCACGTAAAGCTCCAAAGTGGACTCCCAAAACATGGTCTTCATGTTCCTGAACACATCATTAAGGACTGAATAGAAAATGAGCTACCTGCAAAGTGTGAGTGTAATACCATTTTCCAAACAATCGCGGCCTTGTTTTAACGCAATTCAATCAAGACGATGAAACAAGGCGGAACAAGGGAATGCTTATCAGACAAAACAGCGGGTAGAAGAGAGGGTGTAAATGAGTATCGAACATCTTTTCTACTGCTGCAATGTATGTTTTTTTTTACCCTTGAAAGCATTGGCATCCACATGAACTCCTGCTCTTCTCTCCCCAACAAAAATCCATTTTCATTACCAATTCTTTAACAACTCTCCTGCAGGCTCATTACAATAAACACACAGGTTACAACATGGCACCGCAAAAAACAAGTTGTCTTCCTTATAGAGCAGCAACAGCCTCAAATCTTTACAGGCCTTACGTCAAACTGGCTATAATTTTTTATCCCTCTTGGACCTGAGTCAACTGTTGTGTTTGGTGTAGAGGTGATAAAAAGGTCCAGCAGGGCCCACGCAGCATTTAAGGTGAGATTCAATTGATGTGCTTTGTTTATGGTGGCCCAGTATGGATATTTATGTCAATGATACTGTAAGCACCAGCCCTCAACATTCTTTATGGCTGTGTTGGCTATTTATACTCCCAAAAGCACTATAATAAACAGACATAGACTTTGTAGCATACATCTGCAAATGAAAAACTCTGCAGAAGGGTTGCATGATCGATGGGAGAAAAACTAGCAGTGCTGTTTGCAGATAGACTTAAATCCATTCTTCAGAGGGCGTTCTGGTGTAAATCGTGTACACACTTATAAGTGCACCGGTGCAGGTTCGATTCCAGCCTGTGCCTTTTGTTTGTTTATTTCTTTGTTCATTTAAGAAGGGACAATGCACATTAATGAACATGGGACTAAAATCAATCATATGCCAGATTTATCCATACAGGCTAATTCTCATCTGTTGTCCCTTTGCTGCATGCCACCCCCTCTTTCTCTGCCCTGTATGTCCTGTCTCTCTCCACTATTAATACCCAAGAAAGTAGAAATGCCCAAAAGTATAATCCCCCCCCACCCCCCAAAAAAATCCATTCTTTGGTCCTGATGTTCGCCTTATCCTTTTAAATGCCGCTGACCAACAACAAAGCTGATTAAGGTATGCTGTGGGATGCAGAATTGTACATGTTGATTTTTTTTTTTTTTTTCCATCAGAATATGACCTCTGGGCTTTTTTATTAAGATTGAGGATGTAGTTGCTGGCAGACTGGAGTCTGCGGGGGTAGCAGGTGTTCAGAAGAGGATGCAGTATATCTTGAGCTAAATGGTAGGAGGAACAGCAGCGGAGGAGCCAGTTCAAGGAGAAGTTACTGAGTATATTGTGTGACCCTAATGGTACAAGCACGAGTTGAAATAAGGTAACACAGACACAGTGAATTTGTACTTCCTGAGTCCTCTGCAAAACATCTGCTTGTTCTGATTTAGCCAAATCTACACATAAATCATCTTCTTTGGGGTGATGCATTTTCAAAAAGCAAGATAAATTGTGTCTAACAAGAGAGTGAGGCGATATTATGTCATGATTAGCTTGTAGCAGCAGTCTGAAGTGCGTCAGGTATTCCAGTAGTACTCGGGAGCAGAGAGGTCTGCGTCGTGCAGATGGCTGTGCATGCTGTTTACACCTCTCCTCCAGAAGAGAGCTGCAGCCAGATCTGCCTCCTCTGCCCCAGCCTGAGTGATAATTAACATGAGGGGCAGCAGAGCCTCCTTCACAGACACAGCAGTACGGGTGTAGATGGTCTGCTGAAGAAAATAATGTACCAAAAATCAAATAAAGTCTTCAAAATATTGTGGAGTGTGGAATCAATGTTGAAGCGAGGCTCTCCAGTGTGATCACCCTTGAGGAAATGTGGCTTCCTTAGCGACAAAATACCATTTTGGAAATGCTGGCACAATTAAGAATCTTTTTTTGACATTAAACTATAATTTGCCACAGTTTCCTGTGGTTTGGTGATTAAAAAGCGTGATTGGAGTTTTACATCGACGGTTTGGAACACCGAGCAAAGTCTGCTCTGCGGCTCCATCAATCTTCCATGAAAGACTTTCAATCCTAAAATAAAAATAGATATTGGCCGCTCGCTGGTGCGTCTGCCTGGTTATTTATTTACCTTGTGAAAAGTATTTTTTCAGCAAAGGACATTTTGGCAAAAGACGATCTACAACACAAGTGCAGCGTCTTCCAGCACGGATTTTAAAGAGAAGTGTAACCTTGTGGGAGGACATCACTGAGTAATTGGAAGTTTCCAATCAACTAATCAAACAGTAAAATAACCGTACTGCACAGCATACAGCTTCAGATGCATATATAGATAAATGTATGAATGAATATACAAGACACATTTCACATTTCCTGGACTGTAGACTGCAGGTAGATAGACGCATCATCACAATGCACAAGTAATGCATTTCACAAAAATTAATGACATTCAGAACCTTTGTATACAGCGTGCTTTCATGCGGAAAATCCATTTGCATTGAGATCAAAGTAATATCTATCTGGTCTAACGATCTCTGTGTTTTTGGAAGCTGCAGAATGGCACAGAAAAAGAAGACTGATATGGGACTTTTGGCCTCAAGGAAACGTCTGGCAGTAGATGTGTTTGTGCCATTTTTTGAGCCACTCTTGTATTCTATTATTCATGTATATCCTTCACATGGACATGAGATGAAGCGATCTTATAGTGGAAATGAGCCCATATAAGATGTTTTGTTTGATGACTTCCAAATCCAAAGTGGTCTGACAAATTACACTTTCTCTTTAAGCGCTGAGTTCTCACATGCTGTGGAACTGCGACAAGGACAGAACAACGTAATCTCATCCAAGTGTCTCTGTAGCCAAGATAAGGATGAAGATTATCAGCACGCACTGGAAGATTTCTCATATTTACTGCTCTGTTTATTTATTCCTCTATTTATTGCACCTTACAAAAGTTGTTAACATTAAATAATTAGTGTGTTTAATGCTATTTGGATGGGGAAAAGTCCTCTTTGCTGGCTAAAGAAATCCCCCCAAAAAACAAATCTGCAAACACACCACGCACTATTCCCTTAGGCTGGAACTCATTAAGAGACTGAACCAGTAGCCGAGGCCATGTATCAGGTGAAAATGGTCATGCAAAATAATTCTCACCTCGCTTTTCGTAAAACTTTAAAATTCTGATCTTCAACCCTGACCCCAAAGTCACAGAGACTTGAGACTCAAGTAAAATATTAAACGTGACTCAGTGAGTGTAATATTCATTGAAAGGAGTGCATTTCTATGTGGTAATTGAGATATGATTGGGATATGATTTCATAAATGCAGAATATGTGACTTACATTTGTTTATTTGCCCTTTCCGCCAAATAGTGTCTTTTCTAATATCCCTGACTAAATCAAGCCATGCGTTTTGCCATGTGTAACATTAGCAGTCTGTTGCTTTATCGTCAATTTAGCTGCTTCAAGAATATTTGGCTCTTACGTGCTGAGAGTTAATCTATCTGCGAGGCAGGGACAGAGCTGAGGTAGTTAGTGTCATGTTATTCACTCCATTAGTTTTCCTAGCACCCTTAGACGAGAAGCATTTAAAAATAAGATGCACTGAGATGCATTTATCTTCATTTTCACCCCAACGACTGGCAGCTTTTTTTCTACGTGGCACGATGTAATACATTTATTTAAGCAGAATACCCAAA
The DNA here is from genome assembly GCA_900302615.1 of Holocentrus rufus. Taxonomy (NCBI): domain Eukaryota; kingdom Metazoa; phylum Chordata; class Actinopteri; order Holocentriformes; family Holocentridae; genus Holocentrus; species Holocentrus rufus. The sequence continues at coordinate 30,574 of OMLF01002805.1, read as the reverse complement.
GCACTAACAGACTCGTCACACCATGGACACATGCACACGGAGCATGGGAATCTATAAGCGCTGAAGTCCCGTAATGATATTTTTTAAATCGATACCAAATGCACTCTACATGGAAGTTACATCCCCACCAAACCTCCAGTGCATTAATGAACGTGTCAAGCAGGAGATGAGAATGCACAGTGAACGTGGCCGATGCATCGTAGTGCTCTTTGTACTCACATGGAAGCAGTTTACGTGTAAATAGTGAGTTGTGATAGCACAGTGAGAGCTTTAGTATATTGTAGTGCATATATGTTATTTTTAGTCATCAGAAATATGAAATGAAGTGATTTCAACTTGGTCTTTGGTTTGTTGGATGGATGGATGGGTAGATCACCTTTACTCAAACACAATGTGATAATTGCTGTCAGAATGCTACAAATCCACAATGGCCAGTGAAGTATAATAAAACGTAGTCACTTCATAAAGGAAGAAAAGCTTTTTATTTAGTTCCTGAATTTTCCAGTGTTGATTCTGAGACTGTAGCTCCTGACAGACTGTTTTCCAGACCGAGTTTGGCTGGTCAGATGGGGTGGAGCGGAGCGTTTGTGTGTGTGTGCGCCGCTGACAGCTCATTCAGGCAGAGCCCACCTGAGAAATCAGAGCCGACGCCTGCCTCCCTCCATGAAGACCATTATCTATCATCTCTGCGCTCGGAGGCAGAGATGTGGTCTTCTTTTACATAGGAAATAGCCCTCTGATGATGCCATGAGAATAAGCGTAAGATTTCAGAGCCAGACTCATTTGCAGGGGAGCTTCAGCTGGCACCTGGGGTCTTTATTACTCAATTATTATTTTTGTTTTGTAAACATGAGTTATTGATTTTCTATTACTAGTGACATTGCTAAAAGACAGAATACATAATGAGAGGAACACACAAGCAGAAACATGATAGTGAAATTAAAGATGCATTATGCAAAAATTGTAGGGGGTCAATTTAAGCACATAATTTGATTGTTGAGTCTACATGGCTCTCATCATGACTCACGCATGCACTGATGAGAGGTTCCACTGTCCAAGTACTATCAAGTTTTGAATGCTGTAACACAGTTAATACCCAAACTATTTTAGAGGAAAGTGGAAAATATTAAATGCAACTAACTTGGGGGAACTGCAAAGAGCAAAATGAGTGAGTTGACTGGCAGCATCTAATCTGTGGACTTGTAACGGCACATTAAACTGCTTTGGGCTTTCAGAGGCACAGTCTAAGTGCAGTTTGATATTTTGTTTCTTGTTTTGTATGGTCAAATTGATAGTAATTAATTTTTTTTCCTGCTCAGTGGTAATATAAATATCATCATTGCTCAACCACAACCGACCATTTCTCACTGCAAGGGAGCTTGGGTCAAATTTGTGCTTAAGAAGCACCTAGAACTCTCACTGAAACATGGAGAGGGAAGTGGATGAAATCTATATGAAGGATGTCTCAATTCATATATGAAGGGAGAAAGTAGTGATTAAGGGAAAAAAATATGGGGGAAATCTGTTTATGGGTTAACATTCAAGGTCTTAGACTTTCCTTGAAGACATATTGCATTTAAGACTTTCAGATGCCACATTCTTCCACCGCCTCCCACATACATCTAAAGGTTGTGAGGCTGCTGCCAAGCTCAGGCACTACGCTGAAACTGGTATCTGAGAATAGATGTATATTCAAAGACTTCATTACCATTTTAATTATGTTCCACTGGAAACCAAACAAGCATTTGCATGAATAAAAGAAAACGCAATTAACAAAGGAAAAAAGGAAAGGACAAATTGGCACCCTAAAATAGCAAATAGCAATGAGGAGTCCGTAGTGGGCAAAACAGCGGAGTGAGCATTGATCAGGAGACCAGCCTCTTGTGCATTCTGGTCTCCAGTGTCATTACGCTGAGAGAAGTGTTTGCCCTAAATAGTTTATAAATGGCTGTCAGTCTAACTGCTCACTTGTGGATTGTTTCATCCAAAGAGCAGTGGAAACACATTGTTGTTGCAATAGGCATAATTATTACTTTTTATATAATACATTATATATTACACTTAGTGAATCAAGCATGCTATGAATCACAATGACACCTTGATAAAGCACTGGAAGTGTTTTGTTTTTTTTTAAACAAATGGATCCTATTTGACATTTAAAGGGACAGATAATAAATGAGAAGGAAACTTGTTGAAATAGTTACAACGGGCAACTGAAGTATACTGAAATGAGCTCCGGATTGGACTTGAGTGTGCAAATATCAGGTCTAGTCGTAAAGTCTGCAACAAAACACAATCAATCACAGTAAACAGCCCTGAAACCAGCAGTTCTTAGGCTCCATTGCACTATAAACAACCAAAAAAAGTGAGCAGGGGCGGTTGTGCAGACCAGCTGATGCGACGTGACAAGGCTGAGTCCTCAGAGGCTCCGGATGGTTGCAGCTTCGCCAGGTACCGACCAGCTGTCAGCAATTATACATGAACAAGCCAGGTGACAAGAGGTGGAACAGCCGCTGGACGTGCCATTAAATTCACATCACTTCACTGCTTTTTGCTTGTGCAATTTTAGTTGGATGAAAAGGACCCATGCATCTGAAATGCCACCGCTTTAAATAATATCAATTTGTCTGTGCAATGTAGGCATTTTTACTGTATGGACTATACAAGAATCTTACTATCTTAGAAAGAGAAAACACAGGAACTCAGTCAATGGCGCCATTAACTTTTGGTGCCTTCAGCTGAGAAAAGCCCATATTACAACCCACTTTTGTAGTATTCACAGCTTTTTCACAGCTTTGAAATTTTATGGCAGCTCCAAGTTCGCAAGTCATGTGATGATGACATTTTTCAAAACGGTGGAGCCTATGGACATTCACTTTTTGGGTGGAGTGTACGTCTAAAATTTTATTGTAATGTTATAGAGGCTTACTGAGAAATTAAATAAAATAGTTGAGTAAAATATTGATATTTCCAGTGGCTATATGTTTCCTCTGACGTTTGCATTTGCATTTCCAGTATCACTCCAGCTAGCTAGCTAGATCTTTAGCCTCGGTGGAGGCGTCCATGTTGTCCACCGAGTTGCTTTACGATGAGCTCACAACTTGAACACCAAGCATATCATGTTCTCGACTTCCTTTCATAACCACAAACTCATGACTGAAGGCAGCATGTGTTCAGTCTTCCATGCCGCAGAAGCAATATTTAGATATTTAGCATTTTTCAACCACACAGTAGAGATATTAAGTAGTGAATTTTCCTCTCTCTAAAACTCCTCCAAACCCTTAAGTATCTTCATTTCGCTCACAAAATTCAATCACAAGAATATTTAGAACATACAATCCAATTTTAAATCAGTCACTTTAACCATACAGATTAATGTGTAATTAATTTGAATTTAACAAGCTGATTTGTGGGATGTCATGCTTAGACCTATTCTGGGGGATGTAAAATTAGCTGGTTAGTAGCCTATTTGTATTCACTGTCAGGCTCTCTGACTTCCAGCAGATCCCAGTGATTCCACTTCATCTAAATGTGCTGGCTCCATGGAGAGAACAGAATGTGGTTTGGGCACTGGATCTGCCACCTTGGTTATCACCTGTCACATGTGCCTGCTTGACAAGCCCAGCTGTATTATACTCATCATGGTGTCAACTCTAAGGGACTTAACGTCAATATGTCACCCTGATAGACAGGTCTCCTTTCATCTGAACTCCATCAAGTTTTCCTTATGAAATCATCACTGCTCGCACTCCCAGCACATCAAGTCCCAAGAATTGGGTGGACGAAGTAGAAATGAACGGTAACTGTGAAGTAGCCGTAAATCACAACAATTACACTGGCGTCTGCACAGATGAGTCACATCAAGTTGGATGCTTGCTGGCAATATGTGTCAGCTTCAAAAGAGACCTGACAGCCTCCACATTTATATGTGAGTTTCCAAAATAAAACGAGGGAACTGCACTCAAAAGAGGCCGAGTAGTCTGCAAATTATTTAACGTGGCTAGACAAACAGTCTCAAAACCCATGACAACCTACGCTAAATGAAATCTACAAAGAAGAACCATAGCTCCTAGTCAAACTTTCCTGGCAGAGATGGACACACACTTTATAAGACAGCTGCCACAACTACCTCAGAAATTACCACAGAACTGAATTTACATCTGTATGAAACAGTCTCAACAAAACCTGTATGTCAAAGCTGGTATTTATAGCAGGGCTGTCATTCAGAATCTTTATCCAAAGCCACAGTACATAGACATAAAATTTGGTGTTTAAAGCCAAAAAACCTGCAACCCTGAGCAATGGAATTAAGGTAATAGTATAATCTTTTATCATTTTTCCTCCATCCAAATGGGTAAATGGTTGTAGAAAGCATCTTTAACACACACTGCCTGTTGCCAGTGTTTATACCTGGTAGTTTTTCTATAATGGCATGGCTAGCCGTCCTGTGGGAGTCATTAGGATGATGATTGCTCTGCATGATCATAGAACAGCCAAGGGATGTAAGCCCATTTTACAGAAACAGGTGCACCCTAGAGTGCTCACAGTTCATTATGTTCCCCTATTCTAAGAAGATAATGTCTCCATACATGCTGCTTAAGAAGTTTAGCAACGATTTAATGAAAGTCAGAATAAAGTAAAAACACTTGTAATGGCCCCCTCTAAACATTATTAACCCTTATGTGAAGTACTGCATGCGAAAGTCCTTGTCTTTTACCTCTCAAAGAACTGGAGGCTTCCCTTCTTGAAGACAGTATGAAGGAATATGGAGTATGGTGCACCTACTCATTGTTTGGTACTTGATATTTACTATATTGGTGTTTTACAGATAGGTGTTGCAGCGGATGTTCATAAAATTACATAAATGAATTGCGCTGCAACGTGTAGCCTTGAGACAAGAGAGGTATGTCACCAGAGCCTGTTGAGTTCCTGCTCGATAAGAAGGAAAGTGAGAGAATGGGCATTGCTATTGATTAAGATAAGTAGTCATTTAATTCTGAAGAGCCAAACATCATTACAATACAATGGAAAGAAGAAAAGATACCAAAGGCTATGTGTAGGCCTGTAGAAACTCTGTAAGTGACATATTACAATAATCCAGGTAACACTGCAAAAGGCTATTGAGACCAGTGCATAGGAGTGGTACATAGCCATGCCACAGCCAAGCAGCACATATGCATAAATTGGTGTTTATCTGTATTGACGTGTGCATGTCATGTATCATAGCAAAACAAACAAACAAAAACTTATTAGTGTAGAATCATCACCATTCTACTTTATTCTTATGAACCATTTCCAAACAACTCCAGGCTACATTGTGGTCCTGTTCCCATCCTCATTCATTTCCTTATCCAAAATGAAAGACGGGAATAGGAAAATGTTTCCTTGAGGCCTCAGAAGAGCGTAATATCTTTGCCCTGTCCAGCCTACCGCATGGCAGCAAACATCCTCCAACACACGAACTTGATTTGTTTGTTTATCTCATAGCAGAGCCATTATAGGAACGGCATCAGCATCCACAGACATTGTTACAGAGCTGCTTTAGGCCATTGATAATTTGTTTGCCAATTTATCACGGCTAGATATAATCAATGCGTTCAATTTAGGGCCTGGACCAAAGAGGTGCTTGATCATACCTTGGTAATTATACAGAAAATAAAAGCCTGAGCTTCAAGCTCTCCGCTGCATTATATCACCCCTATCAGTTAAAGACAGACAGGACTAATCAACCCAGAGAGCAATCCTGATTAAACTGAGGACATCATTCAATGCCAGTGTCTATTGGCATGCTTGTTTCACCCCGGGAAAATATTGAACGAGTTGCCAGTGCTTGAGGGGGCCCTTTTGGTCTGTGTATTATTAATAAGTCTTCATTAAATCTTACTAAAGTCCTAAAATCTCAAAAGGTGAATGAAAACAAGCTTATGTTTGAAATGTTGGTGTTAAATTACAATTGTGTCCCTGATAGTCATATAGACACCCATGAAGTAGCGAATACAGACACAAAATCAACTAATTGAGGCATTGATTGCTCCTCTGGGCACTTAACGTTAAATTATGCTCCGATCGACCACTGCTTTTCCTGCTTCATGTGTTTCATTTATTTTCCTGCCTGACCTTTCTTGTGGCCACGCGACACGTCAGCCTCCAAGAACCTTCATAGGAGCAGAAACGGAAAACTAACTTTTCACTAATTTCCTTCTTATTGGATAACTCTCGCTTTGACAGTCAAGATGTTCAACTTGTTTTCCAGCCCTCATCTAATTACTTTCTTCAGCCAAAGATTCAAGCAGTAAAATCACTGGTTGCTCGGTGGATCTCACACCAAAGGCATGGCCAAGTTCTGTCTGACTCTGCAAACAAATCATCTACATCACAGCACGAACAGCACACTAACCAAGCGCCTCATTTTTTATTACCATTGAGTTGGTGTTGTCCGGTCTAAATTTCTGTTTTTTTCAGAATATTGCATAATTTTATTGCACATTTGCTTGTTAGATCAAACCTCAGAAACATCAGTTCAATGCAACCGAGTTTCTGAAAATACTAAAACACAGCTTACTGTTTCATTGTTCTTTGGGAAAAGTATTTTTGCTGCCCCCAAAATGTCATGAACCACCAAGAGACTATCAGATAAAAGCCCACCCACTTTGGGCAAGACACCAGAATCAGAGGACGTTTGCTCCATCTAGACCTACCAGGAGGTTTTTATCCTTCTGCAAAGGGATTTTTTGGGAGGGGAGTTGATGTCACTGATTCTCATATAGTCAGCATCCTAATTATACATTTTTAAATTGATATGATTTCTAGAAAGAGAAGAAGAGGAAGGACATTTAACCCT
>OMLF01002797.1:2308-24264 GCA_900302615.1 Holocentrus rufus | reverse complement strand
ACTGCAGTCAGTTTGACTGGTCTGACTAAGAAAATATCAAACTATTAATTCTTCTACAACCGAAGAGTTACCATTTAATCAAATGTTTTGGGCCACATTGAAATGTCAATTCAGCACTCCAGTTTGCATTTTATGGTCATGTTCTGTCCTAATATGTGCATTCTGACCAGCTGAAAATTAAGTATAAAATAGCCTTTTAGTTTCAAAGAGCCATCTTCCTTTAAAGTTCGAAATGTTCAAATGGTACATAAAATTTGAAAAGAGAATTCAATACAAATAGTTGAATTAGTTGAAAGGCTTTCTAGTGTTGCATCGATGTCAATATTTGACCTAAAGTATAAATTTCATTCTAAAACAATGCCACAAAAGGGGAAAAAATGTTAACAGTTAAATAGCTTAGTAAATAAGACCGACTTGTTGCTTTTCTTATACGCTTTCTTGAGTTGTCATGAAACATGTCTTTTTATAAATGGGTCTGTTATCAGTTAAGTGGAAAGTGCTACATGGTGACTGCCTCAAGCAGTGGGGCACAGTTGTTACTAATAACATTAATAAAGGTTCTGTTTATCTCTAACAGAACCAGGGTCCTCTGCTAAATTTAAATGGAACAGAACCTTCATTAATGTCATTTGTAACACCTGTGTTTACCTGCTAGTTCATGTTAAAATGGCGGCTGTGAAAAGGTCAATGCAGCAGAATAGAAGACAATGATAGTGAAAATGTATTAATAGCATTAGCTTTGTCATTGAAACTTTATCTTGAGTTGTTTTAGCTTTCAGGGGTAACAGCATTAATAGGTGAATGAGTAAGTTCAGTGAAGTCATACATTTTGTCAGAGATTCTTCCTATTGGATATGAGGAGTTTGAAGAAGATGATGTTAGAGGGAGTTTTGATTTTGCATGTAAGGAGCAAAACACCACCAATGAACAGAATCTCAGTCTGTTACACTGGTACCATTTCTCAATTTAGGCATCATAAGAGCAGAACTCCACACAACACCAGTAACAAGTTCCCCTTTCTGTTGTTCCAGGGTGGTGACATCACCAACCAGGATGGCACAGGAGGCAAGTCCATCTACGGTGGAAAGTTTGAGGATGAGAACTTTGATGTTCGCCACACGGGCCCAGGCCTGCTGTCCATGGCTAACCGCGGGCGTGACAGCAACAACTCGCAGTTCTACATCACACTGAAGAAGGCCGAGCACCTGGACTTCAAACATGTGGTCTTCGGCTGGGTCCGGGACGGCATGGACGTGGTGCGACAGGTGGGCGAGCTGGGCACCAAGTCTGGCGTGCCAAGCAAGAGGATCGTCATCACAGACTGTGGACAACTCTAGCTTTTCAAAAGTAAAGCTCACGTCTCTCAGCTAGGATAGGCTTATAAAGAACTGTTAAGAAATAAAGACCATTTTGATGATAATCTATCCCCTGTGCAGTGCATGGCTTTCTGCCTAAACTGAATTTGTACACATGAACCATCTGACAATGAAACACTGAGTATAGGATCACTGACCAAGAAACTTGGGAATATAAACTTGATTACAGAGCGGCCTCTGATTGTTTATTCTAAAGTCCCCACAAGGGGAATTCTTATTTTGCTATTCTTTGTATGCAGTCTCAAGCAGTGCACTTCACAGGGAATATGATGTAGTTTATGGGAGAAAGCATTTGGAGCAAATCCAGTCTACTCTTGCTCTGTTGCACTTGCATCTTTTCCCCTTTCATCCCAAGGAATGCTCATTGTTTTCTCAGACTGTTTATTTGGTGTGTATAATTGTACATGAGCTACTTTTTTAACGTCATTTTTTGTGTTTATTTTATTTTATGTTTTTTTTTTCTGTCGTGCATGTTTCTGAATTGAATGTGCTGGTCTTCTTCATAAGCTCCACTTCAGTCGTTTTTTTCCCTCTTTTGAATAAGTCTTAAACAGTTGTAAATGAAAGTTGAGGTTGTTTATTGAAAGCACCAGTCAGTTTGTGACCATATTCCTGCCTTCTCTTGAATGCTGCCTCTGTACTTTCACTGTAGGTGTCATTTTCCCCAGTGATTTATCTTTGTGTACATGGATTTCATAATGTGCAGATAGTTTTTATTTGCCCACATAAACTCTAAAAGTCATCTTACTATAGCCTTGTCCAGTGGAGGGAGGATGGATAGATGAAGACATTGCATCTGGTTTGGACTTTTAAAAGACCCTCTATTATAGTATATTGAGATTATCACAATTTGAAAGGGTGCTTATTGTACCAAATAAATATGCTGGTAAAGGAGAAATAAAGTTGCTTTATAAGTAATGGATGACTGGTGCGGTCTTTACAGCTTTTTTTTTTTTTTATCTCTGTGGTTTATTTCATATTTACTGGGAAATATGTCATACTGACGCTTGATATATCACAGAACTACATATTCGATATATGATTAGTGTGTTTATTCATCATTCCAGTAAGAGTATAACAGCATTTATTTCCCTTTCACTAGTGATGTCAATTAAAAATGAAATCATTTTTGTTAGGCACAGGGTTCCCACCGGTCATGGAATTTCTGGAAAGTCAAAGAATTTTGAAAAGCATATTCCGGACAGGAAAGTCAGGGGATTTATTAAATTCTTAGAATAAGTCATGGAATATCGTGTCATTTTGTCCGCCTTAAAGGATTTTTGGCATTTGTTGAAGAGGCGTTGTATGAGATAGTCAGTGTCTTACCTGCAGTAGATGCCGGTCGGTGCGCCCCCAGTTTGGAGAAGCAGGCAGGAGAACTGGCACAGAAGCTAATGTACTGCTGTGGAGGGAGACAGCAACACCTAAAAAAATCAATATCAGTGTCAGTGTGTGCTATATTTTCACCGCTTCACGTTGCCATCAGACAGCCTTTTCCTCTGGCACTACATTTTCTCAACTGCAATACAGTACATGTAGGAATACGAAGTTCTACAATGGAGAAAATCATCTTCATCTTCATTCCTAATCATGCAATAATTGGCGGAGGGAAAATGGGCTGTCAATCAGACTGTGTGTGTGTGTGTGAGAGAGAGAGAGAGAGAGATCATCGTACAAGAGACTTGGTCCAAGGGAGATAGCCCCACTGGCTGCCCTGTAAACTACAGAGAGCTGGCAGTACCATCCACCAAGCTAACAGGGATTAAACAGGGAAGAGACTCGGGAGGTGTGATAATCTGGTACAAATCAGAACTAACCCACTCCATTAAGCTTATCAAAACAGGAGCTTTATACATCTAGTTAGAAATAACAAAGGAACTTACCTTGAATGAAAAAAACATCCTGTGTGCTACCTACATCCCCCCAACTGAATCCCCATATTTTAAAGACGATATGTTCTCCATCCTAGAGGAGGAGATTAACCATTTCCGGGCTCATGGTCATATTGTAGTCTGTGGGGATCTAAATGCCAGAACAGGACAAGAACCTGACACTGTCAGCACAAAGGGAGACAAACACGTACCAGGAGGTAGAAACATCCCCTCCCCAACATGCCCCTCCAGACACAACTACGACAAGGCAACAAACAAACATGGGTCACAACTCTTAAAATTCTGTCGTCCGCTGGGCCTGTACGTCGACGGCACATTTCGAGGGGGCTCCTAACAGCATAGTAGATTCCTTCATCACTGACCTCAGCCTGGAATCTCTCAGAGCGTTCAGTCAGCCCTCTAACTGCCCTATCAGACCACAGCAAAACCACAGCCTACCTCAACAGATCAACACCCCATCAGGATGCATTAAAGCCAACCAAACTACAAACTATTACAACATACTACAAATAGAAGGAAAGTAGTGTAGAAACCTACCAAAACGCTGTTAGGCAACAACAAGTCCAATCACTTTTAGACAACTTTTTGGAAAAAAAAAAACTTCCAATCCAACAGTAACAAAGCCTCAATAACATATTCTACCTTACAGCTTCTTTATCAAACCTAAAGGTCCCAAATAGAAACCCCCCAAAAATTAACAACAACAAATGGTTTGACAATTAATGTAAAAACCTCAGAAAGAAATTAAGAAACTTATCAAACCAAAAACATAGAGACTGAGACAACCAAAACATACGTCTTCACTATGGTGAAACATTAAAACAGTATAAATATATACTAAGGAAAAAAAGGACCAATATGTTAGAGATCAACTACGTGCTATAGAAGAATCCATAAAAACAAAGAACTTCTGGGAAAACAGGAACAGTCTAAACAAACAAAAACATGAGGACCTGCCCATCCAAAATGTAGATGTATGTTTAAACCACTTCCCCAATCTCTTTGACCCAACAGACAAGAATGAACAGCAAAACCACATACAAGATAAACTATAAAGTTCAGAATCTACCATAAAAGATTTCCAAAACCGGCTAGATTCCCCAAATTCACTAAAAGAACTACAGGACAAAATAAAGACGCTCGGAAACAATAAGGCCTGTGGTGTCGACGGCATCCTGAATGAAATGATAAAATACAGACCTTAAATTCAAACTGGCTCTACTTAAACTCTTCAACATTGTCCTCAGCTCCAGGATGTTCCCCAGTATTTGGAGCCAAGGACTGATGACGCTGCTCCACAAAAGTGGAGATAAATTGGATCCCGATAACGACTGTGGAATCTGTGTCAATAGCAACCTCTGCAAGATCTTCTGTATGATCATTTACCACAGACTCCTCCATTTCATTACTGAAACAAATGTCCTGAGCAAATCCCAAATTGGCTTTTTACCAAATTACCATACAACAGATCATATTTTAACCTCCGCGTCCTAATGGACAACCAAATAAACAAAAACAAAAGCAAATTGTTTTCCTGTTTTGTTGATTTCAAAAAAGCTTTCAACTCAATTTGGCATGAGAGTCCGCTGTACAAATTATTGGAGACATATGATATTATCAACTCAATGTACACAGACAACCAGTGTGCTGTTAAGATCAACAACAAGAACAACAACACACAGACTTCTTTCCCCAAAGCCAGGGGGTCAGACAGGGATGCAGCTTCAGTCCAACCCTCTTCAACATTTACATCAATGAACTGACAAGGACATTAGAGAATTCCGCAGCACCTGGCATCACACACAGAAGTCAAATGCCTGCTATTCACAGACAATCTGGTGCTGCAACCAAAAAAGGGCGACAACAGCACCTTGATCTTCTGCACAATTTCTCTCAGACCTGGGCCTTGACTGTAAATCTCAGCAAGACTAAAATTAAAAAAAGACCCAGCCTCCAGCACAACAACTATAAATTTCTTCTGGACACAGTGCCACTAGAACATACCAAAAACTACACCTACCTCGGCTTAAACATCAGCGCCACAGGTAACTTCAACAAAGCTGTGAACAACCTGAGAGACAAGGCAAGAAGGGCTTTTTACTCCATCAAAAGGAACATCAGATTGGACATCCCAATCAAAATCTGGCTTAAAATAATGGACTCCATTATAGAACCTATTTCCCTTTATGGTTGCGAGATCTGGGGTCCACTTGCTAACCAAGATTTTGCAAAATGGGACAAACACCAAATTGAGACTCTGCATGCAGAGCAGAATTAGGACGATTCTCGCTAATCATCAAAATTCAAAGAGAGCATTTACATTTTATAATCACCTAAAAGAAAGCAATCCTTACACGCTCCATGGCAAAGCCCTCACCTCCAGAGAGACCCATCTAGAAAGACGCCCCCTCAGCCAGCTGGTTCTGGGACTCTGCTCACAAACACAGGCAGAACCCACAGACAGAAAACCTATTGGACTAAACCAAATTATTAGAAAACAAAAAGAAAAATATTTGGCACATTGGAAAGAGTCAACCAAAAAACAGAGCAAATTGGAATGCTATTTGGCCCTAAACAGAGAATACACTGGCCATCCATATCTGCTGGGCGAAAAACAACAATATGCAAACACAGCAGCACATTTTGTGAGCTGCTGTGACAGAAGAAGGTCATCCTGTGGAAGAGAACCAGCCTAAAGACTGTAAAACACCTGTGTTCCTTCACCCCCGCCCCACTCCTCCTCCCCAAGAGCAGGAGTGAATACCCAGTCCAGGGCATTCCTCCTACTCTTCCCCTCCCCATATATATTTCCCATGCCAATAAAGCTCTTTGAATTGAAAATTTAATTGAGAGAGAGAGAGAGAGAGAGAGAGAGAGAGAGAGAGAGAGAGAGAGAGAGAGAGAGAGAGAGAGAGGTTGTATTTTTTGACTGAAGTTCACCAAAATATTTCTATTTCCATATTTCTATTCCTTATGAGTTTTCTGTTGCACTTTTTCACACTCAAAGGGTAAATAGTGAAGTGAGCCTATTCATGGCACATCTCCTATTTCACTAATTTGTTATTAGCAATGTAGAAAAGGTCTAAAAATATATTTACTATTGTCTTAAGCAAATGCAGTTCTTTCAAAGCACCTCATTGCAGTCTATATCAATGTCTATCCAAAGTCAGAATTTTTAATGAGGTTGGCCACCATGTTGAAGTTCGTGTTATCAACCTTGCCAACCAGTAGAGGGCACAGTCCTCTGCTGTGAGGAGCTTGTTCAGGCACTCCCATAGAATTGACGTCACTAGCACGTAAAGGGTCTGCCTCGAGGCCTAAATGGTCTTTTCTACTACCGTCCCGTTAGGGAACGAGGTTTGTCGTCTGCCGCTGACAGTACCAACAGAGGAACGACAAAATGATTATCTACAAGTGCATCATTACCGGTAGGAGTTCATGTGAAGTGCATACATGTGTTTTATTTGGTAGTATTACCCGTGCGGTTGATGTTTTTACTTGTTATTCGGGAGTTGTTAGGGCCCAGTCGTGTTTTCACCGGCATTACAGGCCATGCTAACATAGCATTAGCTAGCAGCATCATAGAAGCGAGGAGTTAGTTGATTAAAATCGTCTTGAAATACTTGAAATAGCGAACAGTTGGCGGTTTACCCATAACTCAGGTTCTACTCAGCGTTAGCCATTTTGCTAACGTAGCTCAACTACATTTCAGCCATTTTCTTGGTTGAACCATTACTCAATGTTAGCAAATGCCGCAAACCATGCTGTTTCAATACGCCAAACGCTGCTGCATCATGCCGGATGGCGTCAGCGGGAGAATTTGATACCGGACGTTGGCGTGGTGTTTAATATTACAGCGTTAGTCATTAGGTAGACACCACTTGGTACCGTCAGCGTTAGATAATTTGATTTTACCAGATAATGTGTAACGATACATGTTCATTCCGTTATATTGGACCTTCCGCTGGTTCGTCCAAGAAACTTAATGTTAAGCTTGACTTCATCATTGTTTCTTTCCTCAGGTGACGAGATGTTCTCCGACATTTACAAAATCAAGGAGTCGCCAAACGGGATCATCATCGAGGTCGAAGGGAAGGTGCGTTATCTGTGCAGTAGATTTTGGGGGGTGGGGTGGGGGGGTGATACCAAACTTCGGGATAGCCACATATGTTTGGCCTCAGGCTAATCTAAGCTTGTGCGTAGCCAGAGAACGCCAGGTCACACGCTTTAGGGAAAAAGATGTTAACTCAGCGGCCTTGCTTTGTCTTCAAACCAGCATACCTGATTAACATTAACAAATTAGTTGCTTCTTTTTAAATTTGGCACACTCTGGCACATAAATCAACAAGATTCAGCCAAGTTTTATCGTCGTCCTGATAAAGCACCGTGGGGGCGATAGTGAGGAATTTTGAATTACCTACAGAAGTCAAGATTTCATTGAACTCAAGTGATGTTCTTTGTGCATCAGATGTATGTCGAATTTACCAAATCAGAAATGCTCCTAAGTCTTGTTCTACCAGGTACTCAATTTTCCCACTGGGATCAATAAAGTATTCTGATTATAGTGATATAGTGACTTAAAGTGAAAATGTAAAGGTTATTATGGCAATTTAAAGCTAAACACTATCATCATTTTTCTTATGGTTAGGGTTGAGTTTTTTGACCATTTGATAGATGGGCACACTTCTGAATGGGCACGAATTGGCAATAGCTGCGAGCAAGTAGGCGTAGCTGTACTTGTGTTCACGCAAACTAGAAAGTTGCGGTTGCTATAGGGTGGGCAAAGGCAAAAAGCAATAATGTTGTATTTTGATATTGTTTTTCCTTCCTCTCCTTTTCGCCCCTCCATCCCTCTTTGGCATGGCCAGATGGTCACCCGAACAGAAGATGTTGATGATTCACTGATTGGGGCCAACGCCTCAGCCGAGGTTCAAACAGAGAGTGTTGAATCCAGCAGTGTCTCCGGTGTGGACATCGTTCTTAACCACAAGCTGCAGGAGACCTCCTTCACCAAGGAAACGTACAAACAATACATCAAAGAGTACATGAAAGTGTAAGTAGCCTATTAGTGGTGGTATTGAGGGTGGTTGAGCAAGATAAAACATTGGGCAACAGCTGCAGTTATGCAGTCATTGTTATGAATCATTGTAGTGAAGAAGCTAAACCTGAAAGCAAAACCCTCCATTTACCATTCAGTCTACTTACCAGCCTTCACTTATGTTTACAAGCTTTGGGTGTTGACAGAATAAAACGAGATCGTGGACTGAAGTGGCTGAAATGAGCCTCCTTGCACAACAGCTGGGTTTGAGTTAGGGCAAGGACTTCAGACATCCACGTGGAGCTCGGAGTAGAGCTATGGCTCCTGTGTTGAAAGATGCCATTTGAGGTGGTTTGGTCATCAAAAGCCCTTGATATACTTGGTGGCTGCGGATGCACACACAGCTCTGGTTCTACTAGAATGTCTCGAGGGGGCACTCCACCAGAATGTGTACGAAATGCGTTTTCAAATATATATGCGCGCCATTCATCTGAGGTAGTTCAGAGCAAGTCTCATTCATGTCATTGCCCTTATCAACAGACTGTCTGTAGGCTAAATGAGACAGATTGGCAATTCTCTATTTATTTAAAAGCCATGTATAAACTATAAAACAGAACCACAATAATACTGCAGAGGTCTAAATGACTTTCAGCATAGAATTTGACTGTCTTCCTTGATATAGCCTCATTTCAGACTCTGGCTGTAAGATAGTTGTAGTAATCATTAAGGGCATATATTTTCACATTAATAAAGGCATTTTGCCAAATGCCAGTCTTTCATTTTGCCAATTTTTGCCATTGTCAGTTTTTGAGCTGACAATATATGTATTTACTCAGGAAAGTATGCCTGTGGTTTTACATTTGATGTAAAATCCTGGGAAAGCTGTTACTGCGACCCAGTCACACATAAGCAGCAGAAATGGATGGATGAAACCCTTATTTTCTTTCAGTATTTATGCCCACTCATAGTTTCTGTACATTAATTATCTATGTTCAGAAATAGGCTGGTTTTGGTTTTACTCTGGTTTTAAGATCAGTCTTAAGAATCTAATTCCAAGTAGCAGTGAAAATGGTTTAGAAATTAAGCTTCCTTAAAACTGCAAACGCCCTGTCCTCTTGACACAGCTCAAGGTAATTTTGTGTGTTATGCTGGATGCTACAGCAAAATGCAAAATGCTAATTGAAGTGTATGTGTCTGTTAAGGATCAAGGGAAAGCTGTCTGAGACCAACCCAGACAGAGTAAAGCCCTTCATGGCTGGAGCTGCGGAGGAGGTTAAGAAGATCCTGGGAAACATGAAGAACTTACAGGTAGCAATGCAGCACTGAACCATTCAATACAGTGTTTCCCATTAATTACCCAGACTATAGCAGCCCGCCACAGTCTTATTTGTCCCACCACAGTTTCATAATGAACCAAAATATTTTTTACACTTCTCATAATAACATAAAAGATCTCTAACGTTGTGTTGTGCGCTGTTGCTTCAGCAAATCATCTCTCACTCCCAGTCCTGTGTATCATACTTTCAACTACAGGTAGAATTTATGACTCAAAGTAAGATGTCGGAGCTGACGAGGAGTACGTGAATGCAGCACTAAACATTAAAAGTTAAATGCAACTGGCTGGCCATGCATTTACCCAGTCATAGTTTCACGTGGGCATGCAAATGCATATAACCGACACTGTAGGCCTAGGTTTGGGCGCAAGGCTGCATGCAGAAGTGCAATGTACACCACTGTCTTTCTTATTTAGCAAGCTGCTTCAGCTGTGAAGACACGGTGAACCATGCACCCCCTACAATGGTGTCATACAAAGTACTTGCCAAGTCACTTGTTAAGAAACGGTATTCCGCTTGGCACACTCCCTTCCTGTAGGTGAGCCCTCTTGTGACGAATTGACATTGGAACAGTTTCCAATTTGTTTCATTATGAAACTGTGGCTAAGTAATTAATGGGAAACACTGATTCCCCGTGCAAGTGGTCAGACTAGAGGGAAGTGAACATGGACTCCAAATCCAAATACCCCTGACAACTGTAGAGCTATCAAATCTTGTAGCTTATCCTCCCTTAGGCCTCAGACAGACACGGCATTGTGTGAGCAACACTGATTTTCCAGTGGTGTGTGTTGTGGCATGCATCACACTAAAACACAACAATGTTAACAAGGACTGATGAGGTGGGGTGCAGAGCACATGCTGCAGTCTACAGTCAGGATTACCAGAAGCAGTGGTCATGGCAGCCCAACAAAATGTGTACATTCTTAGTGGAACAGGACTTGTTAACCATTGCTGTATTGATTGATTTATATAAAATGCTTTTTTTCGCATGATTTCACTGTTTTAACGAGGTCCCCCTCCCCTCTCCAAAACCACAGTTAGGCAGATTTTTTTTTGTCTTCCTTGAACCCATAGGCATGTCACACATGTGTATCTTTTTTTTACATGTACTTTTAATCTTTTTTTAAGTACCGTCTGTCTCTGCAGTTTTTCGTAGGGGAGTCCGTGAACCCAGATGGCATGGTGGGTCTGCTGGACTATCGTGAGGACGGCATCACACCATACATGATCTTCTTTAAAGATGGCCTGGAGATTGAAAAATGCGTGAGTACTCTGCTCAGTCTCAGAAAAGCACTTAATACATAAAACACACCTTCTGAAGCACTTAAAGTTTTCACCCATCATCTTAGTTGGGTTTCCACAGCTTTCTTTGCCTGTCTAGACTAGTGCCATCAGCACTGAGAGAACGTGAGGGTAAGAAGCTGTGGGATGTTTTGACAAGGTAACATTTTTCGCGGGGGCAGACATTTTAGGAGACATTACATGGTTGGAACTATAACCACTGAACACAGACGGAAGGATACAGGTTTTCAGCGGTTATAGTTCCAACCATCTAATTTCTCCTAAGATGACTTATTTATAAAGACCATGGCGTGTATTTCAAATACACGCCAGATACGCTGTGTAAATAAGACCGCTTAGGAGTTGCTGTAAGGTTTATTTTTTCACTGACGGAGCTAGGCTAATGACAACTGTAGACTTCAGGTCTTTATGCTAAATGAACAAAATGCTACCCACAGGAACTGAGCCAGTGTTCGTACAGAGGTGAAAATGGTATTGAACATCTTGTCCGAGTATGTCAGAAAAGGTTTTTTGGTCCAAAACTTGGTATTTCTTTAATGTGAGCTATGTTACGACATAATCATTAAATTAAGTATATCTAAAAAGGTGATGTTAATGAGGCTGGCTTTCATGTGTCTGGGCATAATTGTTACTGTCACAGTAAGTGATGCAGTAGCCATCTGAGCTTTTCAGATACTGCAGGAAGTGGACTAATAGTCTTAATTACAGAAACTTTCCCCAAGTTGTGATACCTGTTGAAATGACTTAACTTTTACTCTCTCTCCTTTCTTCCAGTAAAAACCTGGAATCACATCTGCTTTTCAACTGGCTACTGCTTCTAAATGGACCCAAGAGCACAGACTGAAACATGAACACTCTTCTGCATCATGTTCGAGTGGAATAGTTCTTTTACGACCCATTGTATATTGACATTATGAGCCTCAGCGCCAGTTCAACGGTACCTGAAAGGGTTGACTAAATATGATCGATCACTGAATGCAGTTTTTAAATTAGCTTTTGTTTTTTGGTTTTGCAGCATTTTATTCTGTGCCAAGTTTGGCCCAGTTTCAGTGATTATTCCCTTAGAACAAAGCAAAATGAAGGAAATTGGAAGAACACTCTTAACTCTTTGCAGAACGAGGCTTCACATTTGTCAACAGTTTTCCAGGAAGATCAGAACACTGTTTTAGCAATGATCCATTGACCATTCACCCTATCAGATCTGCTTTTGTTTGGTTTATGGTTGCATTAAATACACCTTGAAAAATTTCACCTTGAAAAGATGCCGTAGGAATCTGGTTTAAATTGTGAAAATAAAACTTGTTAATGACAGCTCCCCAGTTGTGGGTGAAGTGTTTTTTTTTTTTGGTTTTTGCCTTTCTTTTCTAACTTAAACAGTCATGCACATGAAACTTTTAAATGTTCCGTTTTTATTTTGTTAATATTAAATTTGACCACAGGCTGGTTTCACACGCCTGTCTTAAACTATCAGCATCAGATTTTAATCTCGTGAGGTTCATATGTTTAGATATGGAAATAAAACCAGCCCTGTGTTTGGTCACCATTAAGTTTAGATGTCCTTTACAAACCTGTGTAACAGTGGCAGGCTGGGCCACTAGGGGGCAGTGCCAGTGTGTTTTTAGCTCTCACAGAAGGCTGCCTGAGTGAGACAACTGCTGTGTTCCTGGACCTCAAATGTTGTGTAAATCTACCCAGATATGGGATTCTGGTTGATCCAATCCTTAATGGCAAATTGAACTGAGATGAGGAGTGATTATGTGACAGAGCAATGAAGTAGACAGGTGAAGCATGTGAATCCCTGAACAAAGGTGTCCTGGACTAGGTACAGGTAATCCTTGAACTGGATATTCCAAGAGGCTGGCCTTTAAGGTGCCAATTTGTGGAGTCACCTATTTATTGGGAAATCCCATAATTGAATTCAAACCTATTTGTCGTATCTAGAACAGATACAGGGATGAAAGTGGTTTAATTAAGAGTCATGATTTACCCTATCAGATATTACACACGACATAACTTCCCCAGCCCAAGATATATTGATGGCTGTAACAGTCATAATACCTGTTAAAACAGAGTTTAAAAACAAACAATTCATATACAACTGAACACTGAACTGAATGGATCAAAGCACACATTATAGTTGTACTTTATTTGTGGAAAAGTTTAATACAAAGTTTCCTGATTGAGCAAACATTTAGGGAAGTGTACATGGACTCCAAATGCAAACAGCCCTGACAACTAAAGAGCTGTAACCAGGCAGGTTTTCCTCCCTTAGTCACAGCGACTAAGTAAAAAGCACAAAACCCGTGAGTTGTGACCAACAAGTCTGAGCCTCAGATATTTATTGACTATCATTTTACCCCTTACTGCTTTCTTTCCTTTTAATTTTGGAATATTATTCACGATTCAAAAATTCTTTCTTGTTATTTCTCAATATATGAGAGTAAAATTCTTTGGTTTTGGCTCCTTACCCTTTCAGCAGTAGAAACAATGAAACTAACAATAAGTGGTGCTTAAAAGTACAATAAAATAGTAATATAAATAATATGAATAAAAATAATGTCGAGTTAAGTGTGCATGGTGCTGTGTGTGGATGTGCAAATGTTCATATGTGTATGCCGTTGTTGTATGAGACACAGACAGGCAACAGGCCTTCAAGAGATTTCAAGAGTAAGTACTATTATAATTGTAATATGAAAATGTATAAAAAATGAAACAAATATCCAGGTCTTTCTGCCAGTATACTTGTGAACAGTGGTGTAGTTGTGGGTAAACAACTCTATTTACCCAACTTTTTTCCAGAATAATGTAATAACTAACTTATCCTAAAATGAATCTCATAATAAAAAAAAAAATCCAAGCCTTGTATTTCATTACTGTTATACATTGGGTAAATAAGACACATTTGGAGTTGCTGAAAAGTTTATTTCACTTTAGGGAGCAAAATGAAAATGGTATCCATCATAGTTCTCTCAGTCTGGGTAAGTCGGAAAAGAGGTATTTTGCCCAAAACACTGGAGTATTCCTTAAGTACAAATTTATCTTCAACTGATATTGCCATTTGTCATATTTCACTATTAAGTTACGTTTGTCTTTTTAATGCAATCAAACAGTTTTGAGAGCATATTTATTTCACTCCCATCAAAAATCAAGTTTGTGAGTAAAAACATATGAACTGAAAATCAAATCATCTGGATTTGAATTTTTTTTTACGGTTTTGATGACAGACTTGAGAATTTTGCTTCCGAAGCTGGCCTCTCTGCATCAAGAAAAAGACTTGATTGCAAATCAGTTTTCCATGATGAGAAAACTAACTTCCGCTTTCAAGTTGAACTGGACGTAATGGGCGGGTTCTACGCTGATGGATGAGTTTCTATTGGTGGCTTTGACGTGGATCCACAGCAGCTACACCCTATCAGGACACAGTTATACGTATTTCCGGTCAAAACTCAAATCAGCCCGCATATCAACTTCCGCTGATGCCTGCCACCTGTAGCCAGCGGGTTAACTCTTCATTCGTAATGTTACATTTATTTTTGATTTCTTTTTTTTTGATTCGCCGTTTCGTATGTTTTTGTTAATCATGAGCTCAAAGCTTAAGAAAACATTTACGTTTCAAAGACGAAAGGACAGCAGGACTTCGGATCATTGCTGCGTCCCACATTGTACAGCTTCATCCAGGTTCAACTCCGTGCTCAGTTTCCACACCTTTCCGAAAGACAAAGAACGGGAGAAAAAGTGGCTAATAAATATTCGCAGAGAGAATCTTACTATCACAAATCACACGAGAGTATGTAGCCGACATTTTCAAAGTGCAGACCTGGTTGAGCCTTCAACTCCAACTGGTCGTCGGCTTCTGAAAAACTGGGCTGTTCCGATGCTTTTCCAGTGGAACAACTACACCTGTCCAATCCCCGGGCCTGGGGGTTGGGGGGAATGGCCAAATGCAGACACAGCGACCCAAGACAATGCTGTACCTATGGATGTAGAATACCACGATCACGATTACTGCTCCACCCCCAACTCCGCTGCAGTTGACCTGGCCTTGGACCACAGCGGAGATCTCCGTGCAGAGATAGAAAGGCTGAGGAAACAAATTGAAGAAATGGCTATGAGGAACAAATTCGGCCTGGAGAGATTTGCTGCCTCAGATGATGATATCAGGTTTTACACAAGGTATAGTGTTGTACTCTCCAGGGGCTTTCCACAAATTTCTGGGCCCCAAGCAAAAGCCAAATTTTTGGCACTTTTTCCCTTGTTTATATCTTCAGAAAGTCACGTGGCCATATTAGTTTAAGCTGGAAAGTTTCACAAAATTATGTTGCTCATGTGTACAACATCTTATCAATCTCACAAATTGCTTTCATTAATAAGTGCTTCATGTTTTATTCAGAAATAGTTCCATGTGATTTAGGCACAAATTTACATTTCAGCCATCAATAAATCATGTATTGTTATAGAAAAAAAAAAAAGAAAAATCTGGTTTATGTGCATAATCTAGTTTATGTATTAAACCTTTCATAAAAAAAAAAAAAAAACTCACCCTGTTCTGAATCAATTAACCACTCAGGGCCCCTAGCTATGTAGCAACAAATCAAAATAATTTTTATGGATCCACAAGTCAGTTTGTAATCTGATTTTTTTATACACATATCCATGCTAAATTGGTTTACTTTAAATAAAACCGAAAACTATAGTCCAAAATGAGTATTTCATTTTCAGGTCTTAGGAGGGCCTCTCCACCTTCAGAGCCTGGGCAATCAGTCACTAGCCACTAGATCGCCCCTGTTACTCCCATAAACGTAGCCAATGAAGTATTCACAAAAGTATTACCAGTCTAAATGCTGTGTAGCTCACTACCAGAGTTAAAATGTCAACATATGAGTGGAATTTGCATCTGTGATTCATAGTTAACATTAGGCAAATGTTTTATGTTCACTAAGCCAGATGGCCCAGTGCAACCTAAAACACTGATTCTCAAAATAAACATATTTAACTCTCCTATAGGTTTGCAACGTATGCTCATCTGATGGCTTTTTGGAGTCAGATAGAGCCAGCAGCACTCAAGATGGTGCATCTGACAAGGGTACAGGCTGCCACTAGGAAAAACAAGGTCACTCACACCAGCAATACAACGGTACATTTTAACTCTGTGTCCTTATGAAAAAATAAGTACAGTTGTAACCCCCTAACAGTTACCGGCCTTGTAAAGGAATACATTACAATTATTTGCTGCTTGTTGATTTTGTCACAAAATGTCTGCAAGTCTTTGTCTTCAAATGTCTCGTCGTAGCTGACAATGTATATAAATCTATACAATTTCATTTCGTTTTACTTGTTACATTTAGTGAAGTCAGTGTATGAAATATAGATCTCAGCGGGGAAGAGTGGAAGATTACTGTACAACTATATCAATGTCACTGAAACATGCTTAATATTCTTTTGTTACAGTCCCTGAAACCCATTGATGAATTCTTTCTGTTCATGACCTATCTGTCATTGGGTCTGATGCAGAAGGATCTAGCCCACCGATTCAAAATTCACCAGTCTACAGTCAGCAGCATCATAACAACATGGGCGAACTTTCTGTATTCTGTGCTTGGAGCTGTGGGCATTTGGGTGTCTGAGGAAGCTGTGCGGGTTCACCTACCAGAGGTTTTTCAGGACTACTCTGATACCCAAGTGCTGCTTGACGTTATTGAATTGCATTGCCAAACACCCAATTCTCTTCTCCTTCAATGCAACATGTTTTCTACCCACAAACCCTGCTGCACCTTTAAAGGGTTAATAGGTATGGCCCCTCATGGAGCAATAACCTTTGTATCAGCTCTTTACGCAGGCTCCATTGGCGACAGAGAGCTCCTGAAGCAGTCTGGTATTATGCCTCTCCTCAAACCAACAATGGCCATCATGGTAGATAAAGGTTTCCTTGTGGAGGACTGTGTGCCCTGTAAGGTCTACATACCTGGCCTCCTTGCCAACAGGGCACAACTATCCATGCCAGAGGTCAGGGAGGCACAGTCTATGTCAAGACTAAGAGTTCATGTCGAACGACTCATTGGAAGGGTCAAGGAGCACAAACTGTTCAGTACTGTATTCCCTCTTTGCCTCACAGGTAGCATCAATCAGCTCTATACAGTTGCCTGCCTCTTGGTAAACTACCAAAATGGGCCCTTGGCAAGTGAGTGCTAAACTCATCACTGTTATTGTTGTGTGTTTCTTATTATGTACATGGATGTATGCGAAAATGTATATTGTAGTTTTTCCATGGCAAAAAGACTACATTAAGCTCTACTGAAGACAATAAATTGCTTTACCGTCAGTGTTTGTCATGTTAAATAAACATTATGTACAGTTAATAATGATAATAACCACTCTGAACACACCTGCAAACAAGTGAAATTTACTGGCATTTCTCTCAGCTGTGGGGTCTTTTCTGTGGAGAAAAATAAATCAAATGCATAGAATAATATGTCCAATATTTTTTTTAATACTTAATCACTGCAAAGTTCACCTGCACAGATATGCACAGCCATCATGATCAAGTGTGCTTTGGTGCCAATCGTCTCCCAAAAATAAAAATAAATAAGAGTTACTCAATCTAAGACAAAATGTGTCTACTACCATTTCATCTAAGAAGCTTGTGTCTACGCTCATCCATATGACATGAATGCAGCACCAGCACCCAGGCTCAGAGGGCCTTCCATCCTGAGACTAGGCAGTCTCCATCTGCCCCTCTTCCTCAGCAAACTGGTAGTGGCGATATTCAGGCTTCAGCTCCCAAGTGCTCTTGTGGGGTCCCCTGGTGTTGTAGACCCCTATGTCTCTCATGATCTCTTTCAGGTAGGTCTGGGATGAGAAGGACGTCCAAGGACATGAAGTTTCAAATGAATAAAGTATGTTACATGCAGGATGGATACATGGCTGAACACTAGAGAGTAGAGATGGACTGGTCTGTTCCTTTGAGACTGACAGAGATAGCTAATATCTTCCTACCCATGAGGTCTGATATCAACCCTGATACCTGTATTTTTGTAGGAATCATAATACAAATTAAGGTGCAACAGGTTAAAGGAATATTCCAACATTTTGGGCAAAATACAATTTTTCCGACTTACCCAGACTGAGACAAGATGTTTGATACCATTTTCACCTCTGTGCGTCCACTGGTTCAGTTCCTATGTGTAGCATTTCACGTTAGCTTAGCATAAAGACTTAAAGTCTACAGGAGTCATTAGCGTAGCTCCGTCAAAGTGAAAAAAAATAAACCTTACAGCAACTCTGAAGTCTTATTTACTTCTAAGTGCTTGTAAAGGCAACTGGACTTGATAGGGTTCTAGGTTCATCCAAAAGGCTTCTTCAGTTCTGAACTGAAGGATGAGAGGCAACACGTCTTCTAGAACCTCTAACAAGTCCAGTTGTCTTTACCAGCACTTAGAAGTACCATGACCTGGATGAATGAGAATCTTCAGACTTATTTGCACAAAGTATCAAGTATTCGAAATACACATCTTGGATTTAAAAAAAAAACAGTAATGTTTAAAGTCACTAAGCACACGTATCCTTTCATCTGTGTTCAGCGGTTATATTCCTACCATCTGACTTCACCTGAAATGACTCGTTCTCTAAAAAAATTTCCAACGTGTATTTCAAATACAAATGATAAAATGTCAAAATCAGACAGCTTTGGAGAGCTAGGCTAATGACTCATGTAGATTTCAAGTCTTTATGCTAAGCTAACACAAAATGCTACCCATTGGATCCAAACCAGTGGACATACAGAGGTGAAAATGGTATCTAACAAATTTTGTCAGTCTGGGTAAGTCGGAGAAAGGATTTTGCCCCAAAAAGGGGGAGTATTACTCTAAAACTTTCAGAGAGGCCTGTATTGTTTTTGTTTTGTTTATTTTTGTTTTTACAGGGCATGCTAGTTTTGTTCTGCTGCTAATTTTACAGGTGTATTAAATGACACACTTGTATGACAAGTGCCAATTTCACAATTTCTGGTCTCTGAATAGAGGCGGAGATTTGAATCCAGCTTCAGACAAGCAGTTTTGATAATCTTTACTTTTTTGAATAAATTTTCTTCACCATAACTTCTTCATCATAATCTGCTTTTGAGACTCTTGACAATAGCAAGTTTTTAAACAGTGAACAGCAGAGGAAGGCAGCCTGGAGTGAACCCAGCAGATGATTCAACAGGGTTGTGCAGGTGGAAGCTCCTGCCTTACCACTGCAGGCCGCTGTTGAGCTAACATTGGGACTTGTGACTGTACCTTATGAATAACAGTTCATTGTGTTTCAGTGTCTTTCAGTAATGGGCATTTCGGTTACTTTAGTTCAGTTCAGTTTATTTGAGGGTTAGCCAAGTACTTTAGGAGAGAATTGATGCTGTGGAGTGTATTGCGGTGTTTAACTCCTACTCAGCCAATGGTTATGCAATCAGATGCAATCAGAGGGAGAGGAGGACCTCGAGGTCTCATCAGCACCTACACACTGCTGTTCTCTGCTAGTTGGAACGGAGCCACTGCACTGTATCGATCCATCCCCTGTGCGTGTGTGTGTGTGTGTGTGTGTGTGCGCCCAAAATTTGAGCCACAACAGATGAGAGTGTGAATAAGCAGAAACGTCATACTGTGGGCGATTTGTTCAAATTTAACAAAGCAAGGTGGATAGTGGGCAGGTATAGTTTTTTTTTTATTCTTTTCTCCTCATATTGTAACATATGTGTGTGTGTGTGTGTGTGTGTATGTGTGTGTGTCTGTGTGTGTCCTCACCACAGGTTGTTTGGTGATGTCTACCAAGTCCTTGATGTTATAATACTGGTGTCTGTCAAAGGCTGAGAACAGCTTGTCCAACACCACCTGCCGCTCGGCCCTCACCATTTTCCCCTCCAACTTCTTCTTCTTCTCATACTTCACCTTCACGTGCACATCAAAGTTAGATTAATATACTTGGCTGACAGTGGCTCGTTATTAAAGATCAGATATCAGCCAGTGGCATTCAACTCTGATACAATGGAAATTATGCTGTTTGACTGTTTGATCCACACTGGTTGTCCAATGGAAGCTCTTACCCTGAATTCAGTGTCATCTGACAGTTTAACCAGATTCCACAGAGCACTCACGGTATGAAAAGTTACCGCATTTCCTCAAATAAAAGTCAGCACTCAATTTAAAGCCTGATCTCCATTAATGGCCGCAGGTATGGTCGATACAAACAAATAAAGTCCGGCACCAAATAAAGCTGGGGACAAAACAAGACCAAAAAAAAAAAAAACACACACAAAGAGAGAAGGAAAAAATTGACCGGGCGAGGGGGAAAAATAAGCACATTGAGTGCCAGACACATTTTGAAACTTAGACAAAAAGCCACACCACACCCTCAGTGACAGACACACACTCTCTCTGACCCTCCAACACAAACAGCCACCCGCTCCGACAGCTTCTCTGTTATGAGCTCTTACATTGACAATGTGGTTGGCGACTGGTTTAAAGATGGTAGTGACGGCTTTCTCAAGCTGCTGTGACAGACGCTGAGGCTTGGTAGACTCCTCGATCTGCAGCCTGACGCACACATACACCCACACACAAACACACATACGCAGAGACACACAACCAGAGTTTTAAATACAAGCTCCATCTTCTAAAGTTCTGTTGTGGATTCTCAGATTTAACTTGATCTCCACTGACAGACGTCCCTGTTGGCGTGCAAACAACTGTCAGCACTCAAAGGTCAGACAAACCTAACAAAGAATGGCA
Organism: Holocentrus rufus; assembly: GCA_900302615.1. Taxonomy (NCBI): domain Eukaryota; kingdom Metazoa; phylum Chordata; class Actinopteri; order Holocentriformes; family Holocentridae; genus Holocentrus; species Holocentrus rufus. Next base: position 3,564 of record OMLF01002797.1, on the reverse strand, counting down.
GCTGCTCCATTCAAAGCTGTTCTGCTTTTTATTTATTCTTTGTCGACTTAATCGTTATTCAACTGGGCAGGTCATATTTTAACAAATTCTTATTTAGAATGATGGCCTGCCAACATAGAAAAGGTTTCAGGCCTTGGAGAAGGCATATACAAAATATAATCAGATCATCTATTATATTGGTGGGACCTGTGGTGGAGATATGACATTTCTGCCATGCATTGTTCATGAATTATTTCATTCACATGAATATTTCTACACAAACAGAAATGATGTCCCGCATTGCATGTACTATGATGGAGGAACAGATGAAAATGGGAAATGACAAAACAAAGTGAAAAAAAACACTTGCTTTGTAAATTCTAAGATGAAACAGGACTGGACAAGTGTACATTTTTACTCCTCTGCACAAATGTTACTATGCAGTCATGTCTGAAGAGAATCCCTGCACAGAAACCGGAAGAAGACTTCAACCACTGGAAGTGTGGAATGAACCGGGTCAGTCTTTAGAGAGCAGATGAGATCAAACCGCAACAGAAAAGAATTCAAGAGGGCAAGGAGCGAATACCTGGCATTGTGCACCTGTAATGTCAAGTTACTGACTTACTACATCACAAATTTTCTAGTTACTGGAATTAATTAAGCCCAAGGGAAAAGATGTTTGTCCATAATTATGTAAGAAAATTAAGATAAAGTAGTAAATGTAACTGTACTTTGGAGACAAGGAGTGCCACCCTGCCTGTTTCTCTGGCAGGAGCTAGCTATGCTGCTAGCATACCTTCCATCGACACTTCAACTCATTTGGCAGCTTGTCATTTATTAATCATTCCTAAACATTTATGAATCATTCCCGTTAGTTGGCCCATTTACTGTAATGGAAATGTCGACTAAAGTGGCACTTGCAGGGTTCCTGGCCCCTCCAGCTCCAGAAAACCAGCCCATATTTGCACACCCAGTATATATGATGCGAGTATTTGCCTTTAAAGGAAAACTCCAACATTTTGGGCAAAATACCCTTTTCTGACTTACCCAGACTGAGACAAGATGTTCGATACCACTTTCACCTCTGTACATCCTGGTTCAGATCCTATGGGTAGCATTTCATGTTAGCTTAGCATAAAGACTTGAAGTCTACAGGAGGCATTAGCCTAGCTCGGTCAAAGCGAAAAATAAAGCTTACAGCAACTCTGAAGTTTTAAGTTGTATTGTGTATTTGAAATACACGTCTTACAATAAATAAAAAAAAAAAAAATCCATTG
>OMLF01002796.1:2962-17562 GCA_900302615.1 Holocentrus rufus | reverse complement strand
GCCCGGCGTGTCTTCACCAACAGCCGTGAGCGCTGGCGGCAGCAGAACGTGAACGGGGCTTTCTCAGAGCTGAGGAAACTCATCCCCACACACCCTCCTGACAAGAAGCTCAGCAAGAACGAGATCCTTCGTCTCGCCATGAAGTACATCAACTTCCTGGTCACTCTGCTCAATGACCAGGCCGAGGACAAGACCCGAAACTCGCCTGAGGACGATGCTGATGAGGAGGGCACCAGGGGCGGGTTGGATGGCAATAAACTGAGCCCACTTTTCCAGTGTGACACCCCTCCTCCATCCCACTGTCCCCCGCCGGCTTCAGCCCGTCCTGCCTTGGCCACTGCCCTCAGAGATAGAGACTCAAGCGATTCGGTCATTGCCCTGGCTAATTCCCCAGCAACATCTAGTTGCTATGGCGACACAGACAGTGAGGAGAGCTTTGGGGCTAAGACTTCGCTGGTGACCCATGGCATTCTGGGAAAGGTGAAGGGTCAGATAAGGATGGTGGCAGCCACAAATGATGAGCGATGACACCATAGGACGCCATACAAAGAGGTGCGCAACCATTGGGAGCTTAAATGTCACACTGACAGACAGGAGAGGATGCACAGTTATCATGAGATCCCACAGTGTTTGAGACAACAGAGGCCATGTGTCTCTTTCTTCTGCAATTCGATGCTGCGAGTTCAGCTCCCAAGTACTGTGAATAAGTAAGAGATGGATTTTTAGTGACATGATTTTTTTCAAGTCTTACTGTCTCTATGTGCTTTTCCAGTGATGTGCAAACTTGAGTGTGAGGCTTCATGTTTCAGGAAAATATTGACTTGTACTCTGGGGGCATGGTGAAGGATGTGAAACATCACGTTCAAATAGAAACATTTGTGTTTTTATATCAAAATGAGGCTGCCATGTTCATTTGTCAGATATTGCACATCTATATGCAAAAATGTGAATTGGTAACATCAGTAAAATATGCAGAACAATCTCTTGGAGATATAATTAGGCACTGTTTCAGGCTGGATGCCAAATATTTTATTTTTAATGCTTTATGACAGACACCTCATCTCTTCTTTTTTCTGTCTAAACAGGAAGAAAGAAAAAAAGTCTTTTCTCTTTTATTTCTCAGCCATAAAAATGTTAGATCCTAGCACAAAGGGTTAAAAGCCTAATATTCTCTGCTCTTATGTTGAATGAAGCCTTTGAAGTTTACATGTAAATAATCAGCATCTTGCCAGAGTAGAACCACTGTCATGGTGCCTCAGCGTGCCATAACCCTCTATTGTGCCTGCAATAAATCGAAACATCAGAAACATCAATGGCAGACATGCATTCATTAAACTAGGTTGAAGTATTTGATGTTCCTGTTGTCCCTATTGTCAAACAAGCAGGGGTGAAGGACCCACCCTGGTTTTGGCGGACATTGTGACATACTTGTACCAGACAGAAATAAAGCGTGTTTTAGTTTGCTGTTCCTTATTTGACATCCTCTTATTGCACTCCAAAGACTGCCTTTTGTCAGCAAGATTGCTCAACACTTCCAATGTTTTTCTTTCTTTTTTTTCAGTTTAGGGAACACTCATGCCCAAGTGTTAAGTAAGTATGAAGCTCAGTGTGAAATGTTCGCAGTAACCATCAGCTGTTAATTGTACAAGTAAAATGCCACTGGATTGGTATTATGAAACAGCCTAGCAATATTGCTAGAAATAAATACTCTTGTGCATCTGATTTTAGTGTTTTAATATTCAACACAGATTGTAAATGTAGAATATGTCTAAGTCTGGCTTCACACAATGCAGCTTCCATGCAATTAGTTGCAGGTTGCAAATGGAACTTTTACTGTTGCCATGTCAACAAACTAGTATGGAACATTCCAAATGATGATGCAATCCGAATTTATAATTTTCATTGGATAGTTTGCTTGGAACTCCAAGTTGCATGGAATTGAAGTTGCATTTCATTTGCACCATGTGAAGCCAACCTGAGTGTTCCTTCATTCTTTTTTTTTTTTTTTTTAATTACAAAATCTCATAAAAATGGGCCTCTTTGCTGCTGAGTCTATCATCATAGATTAGCAGCTTAAATATTTGCATACTTGAACTAACAATAGGTCCAACTTGTAATTCAGCGAGACACTCAATCTGTCAGCGGGCATTACATTTACAGGAGGATATGGGTTGAATAGCCAAAGCCTAACTACATCCCTCCATGTTGTTTGTTTGGGCTGTTTCAACGGCATGACAGATTGATAACACCACTTAAACACCATTATGAAATAGTTTAGTGTGTGTGTGACCTGACATCCCCAAACCGGAAATAGCTGTTCCATGATATTACTGTGAGAATCCTGACCGTGGAAAAAAAAACAAACACCTGGTACCCCTCATTGCTGCTCCATGTTGCATTCGATTTTATCCAGGGCAGCTGATTTGAGGAGAAGTGTCGAAGTGGTCTGTGGTAGAAAATCCTCAACCGTGGAACAATGGAGTCCGGTGAGGTGGAGTGTGGTGCATGTGTGATGCAGTGTGTGTGTGTGTGTGTGTGTGTGTGTGTGTGTGTGTGTGTGTGCGTTCATACCTAAATGCATGTGGATGTGGCGAAAAATTAGAAAGGAGTTACGTAAGAAAGTAAAAGTGGTTGCTGTGCGGTTGAGTGTGAGGGAGGTTAAGGTGGATGTGGGATGAGGTTAGAGATGGGTTCAGCAAGAGGGGCGAGGGATTGTGGACTGTGGGGGTTGCAGCTGTGCGGTGGTGGTGCTGGTGGTGTCTTGTCTCTCCGGCTGCCTGCCTGGCTCTATCAAGCGACCAGGAAACGCCTACAGTTAGTGCTGTCTCATTGACGGCCAACGAGTTTCCTGGAGGGGAGTGGTGGTTGTGGTGTATGTGTGTGTGTGTGTGTGTGTGTGTGGGTGGGGTGGCAACCGCTGCATGGAAGAAGGGAGAGGAACAAGGAGGGAAACAAGAGAGAGAAAAACAGCCACCAGGGTGCTCTTGGAACCCCTATATACCCTACACAACAGGAAGAGCTGCTTGCACAACACGGCTGCTGCTCACACTGCTGTGGCAGGCTGGCCTGTCCCCTCCCTGCTCGGCTCTGAAACCACACAGATATTACAGATCAAGGCATGGGGTCGCAGAACGTAAGGGGGTACGGGGTGTTCTGCACTTGTGGGGACATTAGAGGAGACTGGCCTTTGTCCAGTTCTTTCCAGAAAGACAAAGGGATCGTTGAGTCGTGTGCTGTAGGGGGGCGATGGAAGGCTGATGGGGCAAAAAACGTCTTGCAAAATGCCTGTCATCACAGCCCAGCTATAGACCTTTTTCACAGCAGCCAATTTGACATGAAATAGCAGGTAAACACAAGTGTTTCTAATGACATTAATGAAGGTTCTGTTCTGTTAAGTGAAGCAGAATCTTTCCAGTGAGCCAGCATGAACAATAGCAGGACCATGGCCCTGTTAGACCTAAATGGAACTGAACTTTCATTCATGTCATTAGTAACACCTGTGCTTGCCCTACTATTTCATGTCAAAATGGCTGTTGTGAAAAAGGTCCACTACATCTTACATATAAAAGCAAAGCATCACTTTTGCCTGTCATTGTTCCTTATATTTGCATTTCTTTATGTAGAAATGATCATGCTGCATTTTAAAACGCTGTTATATGAATGAGCAAGTGTTGTAGTTACTGACTACAGCCTTATGTCATGTGGATGGCTGATGGGTTATGCTATGTAAAGAAATGCCAATATAAGGAATATTATTGGCCCATGTGCTTGAAGACACAGTGACACATGTACCACATTAAAAAGTAATAATGAATGGCTATATTGACAAATATTTCATAAGATGATTTTTGCCCCATAAGCTGTCCATCAGTGATGTTTTCCTTTGGGTGTTGGTGGACAAGAGCAAGCATGCGCAGGAAAAAAAATCTTGTAAGTAAAGTATAAATAATGATTATGAGGTAACATAAAACAAGATCTGTAGATCAGATTTAGTGTGGCAGGCAGCTGGTGTTAAAATAATGGAGTAACGTTAGCTTACCTATATAATGTGAAAAGGTTCACCCACCCTTTGAGCCGATAGACATTTTTGAACTATATACCTACAGTACATTATGGTAAATACAGCTGCAGTGATGTATGTTACATAAATATAGGCTCTATATGAAATATGCATAGTGTGTTACTTGTTGGTGGCTTTTTGCCTCATGGTGATTCCCAACTGGAGTTGAGTTTCCTAACCATTTTATTTACCACCACATCAGTGCACAGTGTGCACGTGCAGCAGAGAGCTGCCGGGGTGTTGACCTACTCTCCATGTCCCACTGATACAGGAGGCCCAGCAGGGTGATGCTGCTGTCGATGGCCTGGGACCCAGAGATAATGCCCTCACTTCCGACCCGCCTCTACCCTCTGTCGTGCCCCTCTTGCCACGAGACTTACACCCACTCGCAAACAGAAATACCAGCCCCTGTATTTCATCATTCACACAGACTTAGTCTAAATGTGTGCCCCATGGCAGCAACGGTAATACTAACAGGCTCTTGGGCCTAAAGCAGCCTGAGCCTGCTGAAGACGAGGACACAGCTGCAACTTTTTTTTAGGCAGTGGAGATACTCAGTGGTTGTAGGAAAGAGCTTTAGCAAGTGGAATAATCAATGTAGGAGGGAATGATGGGAATATTTCCAATCTTTCAGAACCACAAAAATATATATGACGGCTTTGTTTGATGGGATGGATGTTCAGACTAATACAATGCTATGTGTAAAACCATAAGTCTGCAAGTGATAGATAGTGAGCTACAACCTAAATACAGTCCCAATAAACAAATAAATAAATTTTAAAAGAATTAATTAATTAATTAAAAAAGCACCACACTGTAATTCCTTTGTAATTTAATGTTCTTTAATAAAGCATTAAGGCAGAGCACCAGACGAGGTCCTCCTGTGGTGAATGACTTACATTTGAATTTGCTTTGAATTGCTCACGCTAAACAATAAGAGGAAACAAGATGGATAATAATATTTAAATTGTTTAAACATTTGACCGAAATATTGATATTATATTACTGTAACTTTCTCACTATACTAATTGTATGACATAACAGATAATTCATTATTTGCATGCATTATTTGCATATGTACATTCTGTCGGTTTCCATGTAGCTCCAGTTCATACTGTTAGAGGATAAGTATTTAAAACAGAATAAAACACACCAGCAGACATTTACCATAAGTGGGGGTACTGTTTTTGGTTCTGTTAAGGGTCAGGAAAGGAAGAACTGAATTGATTTTGAGAAGAATCGGCCAAAGGTCAAGGTGAAAGGTCAAAGTCACAGGGTAAGGTCAGAGACACTGGGAGTATAAGAAGGAGACTGTGCACTCTGGCGCCCCCAGGCAGCAGGATCACGACCAACCAGACCAGACCAGACACTCATCTCTTTGAATTCCTACATCTACCATTCTGGCGTATGTGTTGTCATTTGCTTTCCATATTTAGGGACACTGTCCAACTGTAAACAACATGGAGTCATAAAATTTGTTCTGAAGGACAGTAATGCCACGATAAAACGATTGGTTGTAAACATCAAAGCTGTTTACAACCTGAGCATTTGATTGGCTGATAGTGTGCTTTACATTGGCGTGCCACCATTCTTAGCATTTCAAAATTTCCCATTGTAAACTGATGGAGTGTCTCCTTTTTATACTCCCAATGTATCTGGTGAGGTCAGTGAATAGGTAAGAGAGACGCATATGGTTACTATTAAACACAAATATAAAGTCATATATGACCTTTCTATTGGTCACATGACCTTTGACCTTCAGTGACCCTGAAAGTTTGAACTGATGGAAAAATTTTGCACACAGTATTGGTCCTGTAGCATTTCACTGTAAAATATGCATTAAGTTGCACTCTCTATGTGCCCCTTCTGGTTTGAAGTGGGTCTGGGTATGTTCAGTTGATATTAAATATTTGTTCACATTATACATGAAATTATTTTTTCTCTTGTTTCACTGCTACCCTTTGATCCTGATTGAAAACTGAAAAAACAAACATAAACAAAAAACAGAACAAACAAAACAAACAAACAAAAACAAATAAACAAACAAAAAAACACAAGGTTAATCATATTTTTAGTTCATCTTCTCAAACCACATTACATTTTGGACTGGGCTGAATGGTGACAGATTGTGCTCATGTTGTAAAATGCTGATAATATAATGTTAGTCTCACAGAATATCTACAGAGTACTGATCTGATTTCTTGGAGGTCAACTACCAGCATCTGTTTGGGACCACAACAGTTTATATTGTGTTTGCTCTAAGCTGGCTGTGTATTTCATTCCTTCACTGCAATGTGATGCATTCTGTTAAATGTAGAAAAAAAAAAAAAAAACTATAACTTGCACAGCATTTCCGTCTGAATGTTTTTGGGGGCGCTGTGGAGTCGATTGGAAGACATTCACATGACAATGTTTTGAGACGTGGGCTGAATTTTCCCGTTGCTGAAAGAATGTATAATGCAGCTGGGACAGAGAAGGCTTAATGACACATACTGCCAAGCTCCAGAGAAACATCACACAAAGGTACATTATGGTTCACTGTAAAATATGCATTGAGTAAGCCTGCTACTGACATTATCATGTTAACACCGACATGTCTGTTTCATAGGATAATGTCCTTAACCACTGGTCTTCATAGTCTTCAGTCAAATCAAATCAAATGGAACTGAATGTCACTGTATCATGTAAAATAAAAAAAGAATTAGAAGATTATATCCAATTACTGACTTGCTCAAAAGTATGTCTTGTATCAAATTGTTCACTACTTTGACTAATATCAAACTGGCCCGAGAGGAAGAGAATCAAACATTCACATTAAATAGTTAATGTATGTGCAATTTTTTTTTCACAGTTTAAAAAAAAATTCAGCAATATTAAACTTCTGGCCCATGGTATCAGATCACTCTCTTATTCCGCTAACTGTAGCAATTTATAACTACAGTCAAAGCTGTCCAAGTTTTGTGCTGCTGTGATGGTAGTCGAGTGGTAGTTGGCTTTATTGAAGTCCAACAGCGCCCCCTGCCGACGACTCCAGCACACAAATCCAGCCATACCTGTGTATAAGGCCCATTCAAATTTAATGTTGTTTTATCGTAAAATATATGCACCGGTGAGAACAAAATGTAAGATCTTTATTTGAGTCGGTAGTGTTCACTCTTTAATCCGGTCCATATATAATCCATCAATGAGTACTTACTTCAGCACCAGTTTCTATTAAAAAGAACTGGTTTGCCTTTCACTCCCACGTTCTTCCTCCATGGAGGGCGGTAGAGAGCAGCGTGATCCAGCTCGAAGCTCCCTTCAGTGCAACCCATCTATTTCCTTGGCATACAAAGTGCATTGCTGTTGCACTGGGGTTTCATTTTCAGTGCAATTTTTCCATGTTCACCGAGTGTTAAAATATTAGAATTTAAGTCAGATATATTAAATTTAAAGATTTCCCCATATATAACTACATCTTTAGCTAGTCAGTCTGTTTATTTGTCATAGAAACATGACATTTAACAAATGAACTGAACTGAGAACATTATTAACATAAATTTGCCCACCTGTTAATTATTATACAATTTGTTTAGCCTAAAGGAATATACCATTTTGGGCAAAATACCCTTTTTCCGACTTACCCAGACTGAGACAAGATGTTTGATACCATTTTCAACCCTCCACTGCTTCTTTTCCTATGGGTACCATTTCGTGTTAGCTTAAGACTTGAAGTCTACAGGAGTCATTAGCCTTGTCTCTTCAAAGTGAAAAAAAACAAAACAAAAAAAAAACCTTATAGCAACTCTGAAGCTGTCTCATTTACAGCGTATAATGTATTTGAAATATACAAATTGACAAAAAGCAGCAGTTATAGTTCCTACCATCTAACTTCTCCTAAAACAACAATCGTTTTGAAAAAAAAATCCAAGATGTGCATTTCAAATACACAATACATTGTGTTAATAAGACACCCTTAGAGTTGCGGTAAGGCTTGTTTGTTTTTTCACTTTGACGGAGGTAGGCTAATGACTCCTGTAGACTTCAAGTCTTTATGCTAAGCTAATATGAAATGCTACCCATAGGAACTGAAGTAGTGGACATACAGAAGTGAAAACGGTATCGCACATCTTGTCTCGGCCTAGCTAAGTTGGAAAAAGGGTATTTTGTCCAAAACATAGCAGTATACCTTTAAAGAGAAGTTAACTTCCCCTGCTTGCTTGACATTCTACAATAAAGACAGCCCATCGGGTTCAATAACTTTTATTAGAATCCAACGAAAAAAGTTTTGGCTCTCCAAATGAGTCAAAAATGGAAAAGAAAATTGCGTACCATAAAAAGAGTACAATGTTAAAACTTGTTTTATTGTTATTTTGGGTATCAGTGTGTTGTGTCTTAAAGAACTAAGAATATGGCAACTGTTCCTTTATAGCTTGTCTGTATACCATGAAAACATTTGGCTTACCTCTATTTTAACAAAATGACACAAACACCTTTGACTTAAACCAGCTCACATTATTGTGGGCTTAATACTGAAAAAAAATACCCTTGATTATATCCTCAGCGTGGCAGAGGAGGAACTAATCTAACAAATTTTCTTTGACGTATAAATTAGACAATAAATTAAAGCCAGTGAAACTCATTGGATAAACTGGTTCAAATATAAACTAGTCTGTATTAAAACAATGACAAAAAAAAGAAACAAAGCTATTGAATCACAGTAACGGCAAGCTGCCAGGAGGGGCCAGGATGATCCCGAAGACGTAGAAAAGTCCCATGAGGAGGTTGAGCTTGGCCGTCTTCTGAGGGATCTTGGCGTAGCATCGGCTGCGGAACTGCTTCTCCAGGGGGAAGGCCATGGGCAGGGTGAGCAGAGGCAGGGCCATGCTGATGGTGTAGCGCGTGGCCAGGATGCAGAAGAGCACATAGGGCCCGAAAAGCAGGAGGTTGTAGAGGACGTAGGACAGCGTGGGCCCGATGAGGATGGCCAGCGTGACAATGCCCGCCTGCTTGTCAGAGTCCATGTCTCTGGTGTTGTTGCTGTGCAGGATAGCCTCCGTGTTGAGGGCCAGCGGGACGGCGTACACCAGCGGCAGTACCGACAGGTAGCCCACCTGCACTGCGTGGGCAAACATGACCGCCAGCGGGCCAAAGGTTATCAGGATTACCACGTCTCCCAGAGCCACGTACTTCAGACCGATGCCTGGGGGGAAAGAGCAAGAATATTCACTTTTTCTACAGTGGTTCTAAACCATGTGTCAAGATCCAAAATGGCGACACGTGACTTCTACGGGCTGAGAATTTTGCCATTATAGAGCTTTTTCACAGTAGCCATTTTGACATGAAATAGCAGGTAAACACAGGTGTTACTAATGACATCAATGCAGGTTCTGTTCCATTTAAGTGTTGCAGAGTCATTCCAGTGAGCCAGCATGAAAAATAGCAGGACCCTGGCTCTGTTAGACCTACATGGAACAGAACCTTCATTAATGTCATTAGTAACACCTGTTTTTACCTGCTATTTCATGACAAAATGGCTGCTGCCCAAAAGCTCTATATTATGAATATTACTGAATTCTGAATTTGTCATATTTTGAAATTGTACATTTCTAAACTTTACTTTATGAAATTGAATTTTGTATTGCACAAACTGAATCTGAATACAGTGAAGCAAAACATTTTCACACATTTCAAATTCACTTTTTCACTTACAGATTCAAATTTCCAAGACAAGGAAGAGCAATTGAGCACAGATTCAAATGATTTTCATTTGCAGACAATCAACATATTATGCTATTATGATACTGCTAAATGGCTGAAATTGAAGATCAGTTGAATCTGTACTGGACTGCCCTTCCTAAATCCCCTGATGTAGTATCTCACAAATTTGAATGAATTTGAAACATGTATAAGTGTTGGATTTTTGCTTTGCGGCATTCAGACTTAAATTATGAAGTGCAAATTAACATACACATTAACGAAACATCAAAAACAATTGAAAATTAGGGCTGCTCGATTATGGCAAAAATCAAAATCACAATTATTTTGATTCATATTGAGATCACAATTATTTAATACGATTACTCATTTTATTTCCTCTAAACCCAACCCAATTCAAATTATGACAAAATATCAGATGTATGAATTTCAAAGTCTCAGCCAATAGATTTCATTCCAACAACAGCTACAACAGAGAAGCATCACATCCCTACAAATAGAAATGACATAGATTCTCTCTATTTGCTCAGACTATCTTCTGATGTCAGGTATGATCACATCCTTGCCCACTGTAAGTGACCAATTGAACCTTTACGGAATACTCCAATGTTTTGGGCAAAATACCCTTTTTCCGACTTACCAAGACTGAGATTACCATTTTCACCTCTGTATGCCCGCTGGTTCAGTTCCTTTGGGTAACTGAACCATGTAGAATCAGCAACCATGTAGAATCAGCAACAAATTTACATTGAGTTTGAATTTCAAAGCTAGTATACGTGTATTTCATTTCACAAGTCTGTTGAACTGGCAGATTATATCTGTATAGAACAGAATATTCTATTTGACGTTTTGGATAAAATACCATTTTTCCAATTTACCCAGACTGAGACAAGATTTTCGATACCATTTTCACCCCTGCACTCCTTCTGTTCCCATTGGTAGCATTATGTGTTAGCTTAGCATAAAGGCTTAAAGTCTACAGGAGTCATTAGCTTAGCTCCCTCAAAGTGGAAAAAAATAAACCTTACAGCAACTCCAAAACGGTCTTATTCATACAATGTATCATGTGTATCTGAAATACATGTCTTGGATTTAAAATACAAACAAACAAAAGAAAGTCATTTTAGGAGAAGTTAGATGATAGGAACTATAACTATATATATTTTTAACACATTCAGCAGTTGTAGTTTCGACCATCTAACTTCTTACTTCTCATGACATGTATTTCAAATACTCGATACATTCTTAAATAAGACAGCTTCACAGCTGCTGTAAGTTTTTTTTTTCCACTTTGACGGAGGTAGGCTAATGACTGCTGTAGACTTTAAGCCTTTATGCTAAGCTAACACATAATGCTACCAATGGGAACAGAAGGAGTGCAGGGGTGAAAATGGTATCGAAAATCTTGTCTCAGTCTGGGTAAATTGGGTAAAATATCCAAAACGTCAAATAGAATATTCTATTCTATACAGATATAATCTGCCAGTTCAACAGACTTGTGAAATGAAATACACGTATACTCGCTTCGAAATTCAAACTCAATGTAAATTTGTTGCTGATTCTACATGGTTCACATTCCAGTGTTTGTCAGTGCAGATTGAAAAGTGAAATAAAGACACTCTGCACTAAGCAGGTACACTGTCCAGAGAAAGCTGGACTCATTAACGTTAGATTATTTTATTATTATTATTATTATTTTCCCATGGAATGAGGCATCACTGTAAGAATGCTGTGTGCAACTTAGTGATATTATTTCTGTGGACTGAAGTTCAAATTTTTCAGTTACCTCTTGCTGTCAATGTACAAAGATGTAAGACATTTGTGTTTGTGTGTGTTTTTTTTGGTCACTGCCAATACTGATTAATAGTGCTGCAGAAGTCAAAGAGAATTAAGTTCATGTTTCACCCACCTCCGGTGTATAGAAAGGAACTGGAGAGCCCTCCAAAATAAATAAGGGCAAGGTGCTCCAGTCTCAGTGTGGATAGAAAGTACAGCAGAGTGGCACACAGGCACCCTACAGAATATAATACCGCTCCAAACATAACTACATCCTGTGGGGCCAGGATCTCATCCACAAGAGTCCTATCGTCACTCTTCTTATGGTCGATTCCTTTGGAGAAATCGTAGTAGGTGTTGACGAGGTTTCCCGCCCCGTGGACAACCAGGACGGCCACTGCGCACACCATCAGTATGACCAAGTCCACCGAGCCCTCTAGCTTGTATGCCAGAGCGCTGCCAAGAGCCACTGGGGTGAGCGAGCTGCTGAAGCTCCACGGTCTCAGCGCCAGCACGTAGGCGGCGCACTTCTGCCTCACGTCGGATGTGACCCGGGCCATCCTCGACATGGGGTGGCTGCCTGGGTGGTGGTTCTGCACCATGTTATTCAAACCGGTCTGCCATTGCTGGCCACTGTGACCATTTGATCCTGCCTCGACAAATGTTTCTGCCTTGCTTTGCTTCTGCTCTTTGGCCATTCCTCTGCAAGGGCTGCACAAGTGCCAGCAACGCTCCCAAACGCCAAAGTGTCTGGGTGTTCCTGTATCAATAAAAATAGATCAGCAAAATGACAGGAGACACAGATGGCAGAGCACAGCAGCCCCACAAGCCTGATATATACCGCCATCCCTTGTATGAAGAGAATGTCATGACCAAACTCCATTAAAAAATGTGGCAGTTTAATGTTGCCTGGCTTACTTTGATGCTGGGACATATTTTAGGACCTTTTGCAAATTGTTAGAATCTTCTGGTAAATTTAGCATAAAGTTGATCATGAGAGCAGAACCTTATTTCAATACAATCCTCAAGTTTGGAGTGTTACAGTCCCTGATGCCACCTAGGACTTTGTATTTTGTAATATAAAATTACATTCTGATGACTCCGGCTCAGTGTATCCCACACTGAGCCTGAGTTTTAAATAAAGTTCTACCGGCCTTTGCCTATAAACAAGATAGTATCAAACTGTCAAATTTGGTGTGACGTTCTCTCCATGTAAGAGACGACGTATCGGTTCTACGCACGCAAAACTGCAACATTACAACATTCCCGTCCGAGAGTATAAAGCAAACATAGAGGGTAATGGGAATACTCAAGTATTTCAGTAGCGAAAGGATGGTAAAATGACAACAGACATAGCTATGTGGTAGCCATTTACATAAGGTGGTGCTGTAGCTCGCTAACTTTGACTTCACATTGGAAAGGGTGGGTTTGAACCTGAGGAAACACTCGCTAATTACTTAGCTAGCTAACAAAATGTGGCATTTCCCCAACATTACGCCCACCCACATTTTCTAGAAAAACAGTTTTAGTGTGTGAAGCCCGTGCAAGTAACCACTATTTATTGCTATCTACATAAGGGCATCGGACTCGTGGGGGGCAAATAACAAGCTAACTACTGATCGAGATTATGGGATTAAAGCTAACTGGCTAGCTAGCAAGCTAACGTTATATCTACAGGGAAAGGGGATGAAATGTCCGACAGCAGCTCATACCTGTTATGTCTTTATTTTCCGAGATAAACTATTTTTCACGCCATGTAAGAGCATATTTCTGTGACCGCATCCAACACACAAGGATGAGCCTGGTTCGGTGAGAGGGCAGCTAGCTACGTGTCAGTTTCGAGGGTCTTTCACTGGTTGGCCACTGTGAACTCTGTTGCACCTGACGGGCGCCATTTCCTCTGACTACCAGAAGTGTAACATCACGTAGAGGTCGGAGGAAACGCATCTCACACGAATAGTTCCGCTGTACAATTTTAACTCTTTGGTTAAGAAATTGACATTGTGTAAAATTGAGATTTTTTTAAAAATAAATCATTGCTATAATGATTTAATGCTATAATTCCATGGACTACAGTGCTTTTGAGAATATTCGGAAGAATTCAAATTGTTTTTAAAAATTGTGTTTTTCTTATAGAATTGTAATTTATTAAAAAAAAATGCATATCTATAGAGACTTTTTTTTTCACATGAAGATTGGACATCGTACAACCATCAATTTACAATGGCAGTATACTGTCATTTACATTCAGATATTTGCATGCGCTTTGAACTAAATTTTTGATCAAATGTAAATCTCCACAATAGTGAAGGTCTATTTGTGCAGGTCTAGGGGATGCTTTGTAACTATTTTCATGCGATTTCAATTGTGTGGGACTAGTTAGACTTAGTTTAACAGCAGTTGATAAAAGCCTACTGGTGGATTTCATACCAGGGTACAAAAGTTTTCTCTTGTTTGAGCAGACAACCTCCACACATTTCAGAGCTGCAGCATTTTTTGTGGACGTTTTCAACTTTATACCACAACTTTATACCTGCTATACACCACTACATAGTGCCACCACCACCAGGACTATTTGTCCAAAACTTTTCATGGACGGAAAGGCCGTTTTAGAAGGGAAGAAAGAAAGAAAGAAAGAAAGAAAGAAAGAAAGAAAGAAAGAAAGGGACTGTCAGACCCTAAACAATTCAGATTAAGGACGGATGTGATGCATGATATACGCATCATATCCAAGGTAGCCGACACTGGCTGTGTGACACAGGTCTTTTCTTTTTAGAAAAAGTAAAGCAGATCCAATTTTCTAGTGGGCAGCTATATTTCCCATGTAACTTGAAGGCAGCATGATAACCCAACCAGTCTAAAAGGTAGTGGCTTTGAGAATCTAGCAATTTTATCCAGTATTGCTATATTAGAATATGACTTGTGATTGTCCAACATTTCATTTAAACAATGATTTTATTTATGTATGTATTTATGTGTGAGTGTTGTTTAGCTGCTTTTCCAGAATATTTCAATAGTTATTGTGTTACTGCTAAAAAAAAAAAAAAAAAAAAAAAAAAAAAAAATC
>OMLF01002792.1:3779-15412 GCA_900302615.1 Holocentrus rufus | reverse complement strand
GCTCACTTTATCGTCGTCTCACATCGCACAGGCTCTGCAGCATTGTAATGTGCAAAGCTTGAACTTGCCTTTAGGCATGTTAGTCTCAGTGCAGTGTATACAAATCAGGCTATCAACCATTAAATGGCAAGAACAGCACTAACTGTTTTGTATTAGCTCATAAAACTTAGCTAAGTGATGGAAATTGTTTTAGGCTATCCATGCACAGGAATACATCTAGTTTATGAGCTGCTCATTAATATTTGAGCACCGATGTATAATATTTCCATTCGTCAAGGACAGAGTTGGAATACTCTCCTTTTGCTCGCTCCGTGTTACATTAGAGTGATGCAGCTCTTGGTCTGCTCCTCCTTGCTGTCTTGAGTAGGAGCATCAGACCGTTGGACCGGTCTAGAGCGGTTCAGCTAATGAAAGGCCAATAAGGAGAGAGCAGACAGCAGAATGCCCACAATTGTTCAAATCATTCACACAAGGGTCCTTCAGGCAGTCGAAGGCCATCTCCACCACCACCACCATCACCGACAATCCCTCGCCCCTGATCTCCCATGGGGGGCATCATTGATCTTATTAGTCTTTATAGAAGGATTACCAGTGGGAGCTTCCCTGTAGAGTTGCCCACTCATTTACACCCGCGACCTGGGGAGGTAAATTTCCATACTGTAGAGATAACCGTATCCCACGGTAACAATGCAATATAAATAGGGCCTAAATGAGGCAAGAGATAAGCAAACATGTTGGGAAAGGAAAACACAGGGCAGGTTCACCTCGAGTGGAGAGAAAGAACATACCCTTCGGCAGCGGCTATAATTAATATGCTAAATTGAATTGCAATAATCGACTAGGGGACTGGCCTTGTGCTCTAGAGGTAGGATGATTAAAACGTTAGGCTCCAGTGAAGGGGTGATTGGTACCCTGGTGAATTAAGGATTGGATTTGATGGGAGACAATGCGCCCTCTATTTTTCATTAATTAGCCTCAGATCCATAAAACCCGTGAAAGACTTCAATTGTGTATTACTCCAGACTCTCCATTACATCCATTCATTAGCACTCAATGGCCTCCCTCAAAGCATTATAGCACACACATATGAGAATAAAAGAGTGAATGAAAGATTGAGTAGACTACCTTAATGTCACTGGGTGCAATTATTATGATGAGGGTAGTTTATGAAAAATGTTGAGGTCCTTTGTCAAATGTCAAAAGGATAGATGTTACATGGCCGACGTGCAGCACAATGCGCATTTGTGTGGGCTGTAAACTCCCAGTCACTTTCAGTTTGACGAAAATATTTGCTGCAAAAAGTATCACTTGGCACTGGAAACTGACACGTGCACACCCAAGCAAACATGTGTCCTTATAGACATTCATCACCATCAGGTCTTGCAGGTGCAAACCATTTCCAAACCAGCGATTCTTAAACGTCTGTGTATATCTTCCATAAGGCATTCTTTCATCTTCCCATGAGTGGTTTCTCCAAACACAAACTCAAAGCAGGCTTTTAGAGCTCAATGATCTTGTTAGAGCAAATGGAGTGTAATTGCCCACACAGGTGTACACAAAGACTCTCTCATAGTCTTAGATATCCCTTTTTAATTATAACTCATGAAAACAAGTGCTATTTTTACCCCAACTGCAAACGTAGATACCCCTAAATCACTAGGATGCTTCTTCTGAGATTTTACACTGCTAGTGCAGACTGCATATGTAAGAGCTCGGCTTTTAAATGAATAAAAAGACTGAGTGCACTGAGTCCTGTTGTAGCTGTCTCTAGTTGTAACCCTCTATAAGCACCTAACACAATCTGTGATTAAAATCTCCTTTGACATTTCTCTATTGCAGTGCCTTTGTATTGCTCCAACTAAAAACTGTTTTGTTTTCCCCCCCACAGCCAAAAAGCCGAGCCAGAGGATTTACCATATTGTGTTTTGATGTGGAAATTTCCTTAAGAAGATTACAAAAAAAAAGCAAGTGTTTTCATATTTTCTCTTTGCAGCCCATGTCTATATGTGTGCACGTGAATTTGCGTGTCTGTGTGTGTCTGTGTGTGTGTGTGTATGCACATGCCTTGGAGAGAGGGCAGGAGAGAGGTACATGGTTGTGTTTTGAAACCCATAATTACTTAGTGAGACTGGGTATTGTGTCATCCGCTCATGCGATAGACCAGTCGCTTTCAGTCACGAGTGTTGCTTTCTGTCAAGGTTCTGTTTTTTCCTTTTTGTTTTGTTTTTTTTCGTTTTGTTTTTTTCCAAAGGCCATGTACCTTCTGCGGCTGCATAAGAACACAAAGGCATCAGTATCCTGGCTAGAGTGTGCGCTTGGTGATAATGCATGATTTGCATTTAACTATTGGAGATGACAGGCTCCCTTATACTACAGTGAAGCCCCAGGCCTAATTTACATTGTGTCCTTATTAGAAATGGTGCCATATTGATTTGTTCAGGAACAAACGTAAGGAGAAAATACCACACAGTCTTGACATTTATCTGCATTGATACAGTAGTGATGTGTTGGCCAGTTTACAGGTGTATTGTGACAAAATGAACAGGCTCCCTTTGTCATCTACAGTGCTGACTATGCCACAAGAGAGAGTGAGCATCCACTTGCCTCTGTGGATGGGTTTCTTTATGTTTGTATGTTTTTTTTTTGTCAGGAGCAGATTGAATTGAAAAGTGAACAGGCACTTCTTCCCCCCATTGAAATGATGAAATTGCGTTCTAAATGTCACATCTACTTCCCCATTCTTCTTCCTCGAGAAGTGTTTGCATGCGAGGTGTCATTCACGTAATGACATCTTCAAGAATCCATTTTGACACCTGTGTCTTTCTCCCCTCCACATGCTATTCATCGCCCATGTAATGTTTACGAAAGGAATAAAAAAAAAATAAAAAAAATAAAAACATGAGTGCGCGCCGTGAACATTACATTGCACAAGCCGGCTTTTTGTCCTTCAGCGCGCGGCTCCTCCCGGTGAAAAAGTATAAGCAATTCTGTTGAACATGAATTTTCCTCTGCCTACTCTTCCAGAACAAAAGATCCAGACAAGAGAATCCAGAATGTCATATACCAGGTCAGTGCTTCCGAGTGTGTGATTCCTCAGATATTACACAATCTTAATTCCTCCTTACATGCCACTGGAGAGTAGCAGGAGCAATGGCGGCCCATAATTGAGCCATATTGTTGCTGGGGTTAAGATTCTCCCCGGAGATGGGCAGAAGATGGAGTAAAACACAAGCCTGACCCCGGGGACAGAAAGGCACAATCTGCTGTACATCCTTCATGCCCATACACCCTCCCCCTTTTCTTCCCTTCCTCTACCTCTCTTTGCCACACCATCTCGTCCTCCCTGTTTCCTCTGCTGGTCATGTGTTCTCCTCCGCCTGGTTGTGGCACACTTAGATGGTGTCAACCCATTGTAAAATGTGCCAGGTCTGGGCTAGCATCAGTCCCGCTCCCTGATGAGTGATTAAACACATATGGAGCATATCGGCATTCCCAATGAGGCCCTGCCAGCCAGCCCAGGGATATGTACTCATTCTCTATTGCTGGGCCTCATCTGCCACCTGCACCTTTTTTAAAATGAATTTGTCACATATCTGAGGCCAGGAAACTGCCCGGCGGAGTGCCATCTCCATCTGAGCTCAATGGTTTGAACACTATCAGAAGGGACGTGTCAAAATTGGGACAATTTGAACTGCATGTGAACTGCTGCACCATGTGTTATTGCTTGTTTTTTGTGACAGGAAGACAAGCCCTCCAGCAATGAGATTTTTTTTCAGCTTCGCAAGTGTTATCCTGGTGATTTCTCCTTCACACCATATATGATTGGAAGTGTTAACCATGTTTCCCGTGTATGACATGTCCCTCTGTCATGTCCTCTTGTCGACCGAATGTTATAGCAAATTAATTCCCCCTGGACCTAAAGTCAGCTCTCAGTTCCATTCAGTCCCCCCTCCCCCTCCTCGCTGAAGTTCAAGCACTGTAATATCTAAGGTCAGAGGAAAAATGGCTTGTCGATTAATACTGGAACCCTCTACAGGAGTTTAGATGGAAGAAAGTGTAGCGGTGGCGAATGATGTGGTGTAACAGAAATTCCCTTTGGAATTACAATTTGCCTCAGCATTCCCTGGCCCTTCACAGATTAATAACTCAATAGATTACCTGCTGCACTTTCCAAGGACATTAAACTAAGTTCCCCTCAGAATCGATGGGAGACGGCTTTTTGGCTATCAACGCTGCTCAATACTGTACACTTCATTTCCCACACCATGCAGGTCCCTACCCTTAATTATACCTCATTGCATAGCGAAGGTTTAATTCCAACTTTGTAGCGTTATGTGAGTGCACTTGTCAATGAGAAGCAGACAGGGTCACGTTACTGAAAAGCAGAGATGTCTATTCACAAGACTGACAAAATCAAAATGAGCCAGAGAGTGAAAAATAAAAATAAGATAATACGATCCAAACTGCCATTTTGGTGTTTCATTTAATTTCATTTTCAGATGAACTGATCCAAAAAACATCTCTGCACATTTCTCCAGAAGGTGGTCGAGGCTAGCATGCATGATCCAAAGACATGCCATTGCTGTAAGGATTCATTTGGCTTGTAACGTCTATATCAAGGCAATATAGGCAGTTCTGAGAAATATTTACCACTGTCAGTCCATGTAGGAATCAGCATCAGATTGAGCAATCAATCGTGCTTCATTTTCAAATCATCGTCCATCTGCTGTGCAGCTTAAACATAATCATATTTGATTTTGGTGTTTTAAAACAGTAATATACTTCTAGTGTTCATGTTGAATCTCTGTGGCAAGAGCAGGATTATATAAAACTGGAAAGTTAACTTAATCTCCAACTAGTATATGCCAACAAGTGAATCCAAAAAGCAGTTAAAACATGTTCTTTCAACACAATAAATGCATTGCAATGGGACCTTCCAACATCCACTGCTGGAAATGTGTGTATGTAATGGTACTGATAGCTTCTTCTGCACGTGTGAATTAAGATTTAGCACAACCTTTAAAAGTTACAGAGCTATGCTACAGAGACACAAAGGTATTCACGTGTACCTTTGTAATGTGGAAAATCTTTTTATGATTGTAATGGGGTGTAAATAATTAAAGTATTGATCGTGTATAAAGGTGACAAGGGGGAGTAATTTGGGCTTTTTTCTAATCAACTCTCCGACAGTGTTAATCCTTATAATAGCAATAGCTCGACACAAACACAAAATCTTTGTATCTTTGGTCTATATACTGCTTTCTTTTCATGTGTGGTACATTTACTGTGTTTTTCTCACCTGCTGTCACCATCTTTTTCAGTTCAATTTCTTTTTTTAAACTAGTTTAAACAGCATGTCCATCCCTTAAGATGAATGCAGAGGTTACAGTAAATGCTCTAAATCTCCGCCTGGTATCCTTGAACTCCTGGTTGCAGAACTGGTTGTAGCTTTAATTTGAATTTGAATGATCTGAGATTTGTGCGTCCCAGCGAGTAAAATGTAAAGAGTGCGCTCAAACTGAGGCAACAAAATTATGTCCTCCCTTGTCTTCCTACTTGATTTGAACCAGACGGAGTATTGGCAACAGGTAAAGTAAATAAGGAAGTGTGTGACTAATGCTAATGCTAATACCTATTATAAATGAAAAATGATTATTGTCCAGTTGCAGCTTTTTTAAAAATTACTGCAGTGTGTCAGTGTGTTATTGTGTTTTAATTGCTTTTAGGATTCAGTTGTTGGAGACTTCCCATTGGCCCTGTGTGTGTGTGTGCGTTGGACAGCAGATAGGTAAAGCTCTAGAGTGAGGTAAGTGATGAAATTTTGAACATAGCTGTCACGATGGCCAAAAAGAAAAAAAAAATAAGACCCCGGCTGAAAATAATCAGAATTATCCTTTATGCTGAAGCAAAATCAATGCGTCAATGACAGAGAAAGAGCCAATGACACGAAAAAATTTTTGGGTGGCGTCCAATGTGACCAATCAATTTATAAGGGTAGCCTGTGCCACCGCAGCCACCCTTTTGGCTCAGCACCTGCTATACATGTATCATCAGAAAAAGACTGGGGACTTGAGAAAGGGCTACTTGTACTTCAGACAGGTTGCAGGTATAGGGGGAGTTATCAGTGCCCACTTGCTTTGTGAAGGGCATGGAAGGTCTTTTTCAAGTGTGACACTCATTGCTGCAGCCTATTTACCCACGCCCGTGCTTTTATTTATCGCACGGTTCCACACCGTGAATTATCTAATGTCTTATGGACTGTAAATTTCCCTAATGCAGCTCAGCGCCCTTCCTCCCCACCTACTTACAAACATAAGCATGCGCGCAAACAAATACACACTACACCACACGTATACACCGTCATAATACCCCTGAAGTCACCCTTTGGAGGACTATACTCCCTCGACTTTATTGAGTATTGAGGAAACAAAATGCACACATTTGTTTTTGAGGGGGACGTGATGAAAGCATCTGCCACAAGAACCCCTGCTGTCCTTTTGAGGCCCTTGCGAGAGCCGTAAAGCTGCTGTCACCGATCAATCAGTGAGAGCACCACAACATTGTTTACCAGCTCAGCTCATTAAGCAATGTAGCAGAACATGCTAACTTAATTTAAAGTGAGATTTATTGGGGCCTGGGCCGGGGAGAACCATTGTCCCGGCGCTCAACCCTGTGCCATTGTGGATCTGGGCTGCTAAATTACAACTAAGAGCCACTGATAAATTGTCCTGTTCTCATCTAACCTACTTACCGGTTTCCAGATAGACAATAATGAAGAATCATTTGACACTGAGCTGGAGCACACTAAAGTTATTTGCTATCACCCTATTCAGTCTGACTGTTGGCAGGAAAAAGCACAGTAGCTAAGTTACCACTGGGAGTAAATTGGTAACATGTAGAGACCTACTCTCATTAACTAGGCTAAGCAGAATTATGAGTGAAATTACATTACAAACTTCATTTTACAATAAACTGGAGAGGGGAGATATGAGCAATTGAGCTCCAAATTAACTGTTTGTACTTTTTATTGCTTCTTAAAAATTAAAGTGTATTAAATTGGTAAGTTGACGAATACAGTTGACAGGTAAAATAGTTTATTATATCATAAATATGGAAAGGTTTCATCCTTTATTTAAAAAAATAGAAAAGAACTCCATTTTACTGACAACTCACTCATACACACCACCACAAAGCTGTTTAAGCGACGCTGACAGACCTCCCACTGAGGATGAAGCCACGCTGAAGTCCAGCGATCAGGACTCCCTGCTGAGGCGCTTTGGGCTTCCTCCCAGGAACCAGGTCCAGGGGCTTCTCACTAGCGAGTGCCTTTGGGGAGTAGTCACACTTTTAAAAGACGGAAATTAAGTGGAAAAATGTCTGCTCACTCACTGATGTAATTATCTGTCCTGGATTAACATCTGTTCGCTAGCCCGAGTGCCAAGTCCACTTCAACATGTGCCAGTACCTTGTGGCAGCGCCGGGTGTGTGTACCTGTGTCTATTTCCAAATGCTGTGTATCTTGGCACCAGTCACAGCGACTTTTCACTCTGACATCCTCCACCCATTCAACATCTGCGTATTTATGGGAACATCTTGGCCGCAGTCATTGAGAACACCAACTTTTTGACGCCACCTAATCTGTTTTTTTTTTCCGTTGAACAATACCACTGCAGCTTTTTCTTCGATACAAATTATTGTACAAGGAATTTAATCTTTAAATTGTATGTATAAATCAAATTTAGATTTAAATAGTTATATTATGTTCCATTATTAACATTTTTATATGGTTTGATGATAATACCATATTTTTATTCAGTCCAGCTGCCCATATTGCTTTAGCATTTTCTGCCTACTCTCCTGTTATTATAAAATTAATCCAAGCAGGGACAAGTCCTTAGATTATCCTTTCCTGGTGGTGGGGAGCCTCTAGAAAGCCCATTAGCATGCTTCATTTATCTATATCATGCGTGTCAAAGTGAGTGTCAGGGTGGGCGTTCACCTACCGGCTTATTCCCACCTTAACAACTCTGTTGTAACAGAGCTCAGGTGGCCTGTGTGTACTAGAGCACCTGCTTAAAATTCAGCCTGCAAACCTGGGCTAATCCATTATGCATTGGCATTGTTATGCTCCCTCTTACTTTCCCCCCTTATTAGAAGGGCTAACTTTCACTGGAGCTGCTCTCAGTGTGTGGAGCTAAATGAAGGATTCCAGCATTTGAATTGTGGTTATTGACATGCAATAACCAAAGGATTACACCTGTCTTACTGTGGAAATGTCACCCAGTGTAAGCAGCAGGAATGTATTTGGATGACCCTTGGGTATACATCCTGACTATTCCCAAGAATGCTAAGCCCACTGGGAGCAAATTATAATTGAACTATACAATGAGAAGGAGAATCTGCATCTCCTCTTGTTAACTGGGCCCTAATTATCTTTACTCTTTAGTTATTGGAGCAGAGGGGATAGAGCACTGTGTCCTCTCTATTAGTCCAACTGTCTGGGGAGTTTTAGCTATAGGTTAATGAACTGCTGAATATCTGCTAGAATGCAATCAAAGCTCAGCCATTATAACCAAGGATATGATGTTTCTGAGCGTGTGCTGGGGAGAGTCAGCTCTCAGGGGAGCGTACCCCTGTTGTTTCAGAAATGTGTAATTAGCAACAATGCCATGGTGATTTTCTCCTGTCGAATGCTCAATATTTCAAATCATCTGCCCTTCCTGCCATGCAAATGGCTCTGGCTGGAGGATATCATCAAGCACTCTCATTACAATGCATGACATGTTGTACAGAGCTCAGTTAGTGTAAGATTTGCTTAGCCTTTGACTTGTCAAATGATTCTATAATTGATTAGATTAATACTGATCAGTGCTAACATGGAACGCAAGGTGGACTGATGTCAGCACAGAACAGATAATTGGATATAGTGTTTTTTTGAATGGATGATGAGTGAGTAAATGGCTTCAAATATGCTATTGAAGAAATAGAACAGTCCAACATGCTGCCTGTCTGAAGGAAATAGCCATTGATTTTTCTTGGAGCTGTGATGGATCATTATCATGCAGTATTTTTCTAATTTAAAGAGTATCTCCTCACACATGACACATCCAACAATGCCCATTAGCGTGCATGGCATGTACAGAGCTCAGTCAGTATGAGCTTTACTTAGCCTTTGGCCTGTCAAATGATTATATAAATGACTGGATTAATACTGATCACTGCTAGCATGGAATGCAGGGTGGATAGTGAGGTTTTGCGAATGGATTATGAGTGAGAAGTAATAGCACAGTCCAACATGCCTGTTGTCTAAAGGAAATAACCATTGATTTTTCTTGGAGCTGTAAGGGATCATTATAAAACGGCATTTCTCTAATTTAAAGAATATCTCTTCACACATCATGAATTCAACAATAGCCATTAGCGTGTTAATATCTCTTATTATCTGTGGGAATTTAGTTGGTATGCATTAAACATAGATAATGACTGCATAGCAGGCAGTACACTCAGTCAAAAAAGGGTGTAAATAGTTCAGAAAATATCCTGTTCAGGTCTTTATCTATGAGGATGCTCTTCATGAAACGACCTCACATGGTACTACAGAGTACTTTCTTGGCGCAGCATGGCTCTCTTACAGAGTGAAAACGTTTTTGGAAAGTAGAAAGTCAGTGTTCAAATTCAAATTCAATGTTCATATTCAAGCAGGGGTTGAAGCCATGGTCATTTAAGGTCAACTTCATATTAACAGCAGATGCTTGAGCTATTATGCCACTTTTCAGCATGCATGCAACAAAGGTCAATAGCTGGATTCAAAGGGATGGTTCACTCATTTTGAAAAAAATTCTATCATTTAACCATCCCCATGTAGGGCAGTAGTGATGCTATCCTCCTCTCATCGTTCTTGCTATGGTGGATACTGGTTGGATCACCCAGTGCTTACTATTATAATCATTATCATTACAATTATTAGTATTGTTATTTTTATTAAATTGCAGTTCATAAATCTACCTTGCAATATTCCTTTGTATCTTGCTGGCCCAAATAAACAGAAAATTAGACTTCCCACCTTCAAAATAAAAGCACAAGATTTTAAATGTTAAGAAATACTGTGTTAAACCGATTCATTTGTCCAATTTCAGTTTTTTCAGTGGTTGAACTCTCTTTAAACCCATTTGCCACAAGTACACAGTATAAACTAGTCTTCCGAGTCACCAGAATGCCTCAGTAAACAATGTTTTACAGGGAGGACCGAGTTCGGTGAGAATACCCATGCATTATTAATGCCTATAAAGTGTCTGTATAATTTTCTGTGTAACAGCGGGCACTGTACTTCTGTTGTTTTCTCCCCTTTTGTTCGTCAGACTGAATCTCTGAGGACATAATGCTATCTTACGGCCATCTCCTCTCCAGCTGGTCCACAGGTGGCTAAACACACTTCGCTCTCATTTGTCTGGCCTGGCTGTTCAATATTAGCCTTCCCTCTATCCTCGGAACGGGCCCTGATATTGTTATGAGAGTGGAGAACAGAAGCAAGAGGAGCGAAAAGGCATTTGGCTGGCATTTTCCACCCTGGCTAAATCCAGCTCCTGTTGCCTGGGCCAGGCTGTTTCTTTTCTGTTTGAGCATTGATGATGACACTGTTCCAGGTCTCCACCTGTGTCCTCCTCCTCTGATCAGTGTGGTGGCCATGCTGGGAAGGGATAAGCAACAGCAGGATGCTCTCATCTTTCCCTACTCTTTCCACACTGATAAGCACAGAGAGATTATCAGGATTGTAAGGTGTTAGAATTTCAATCTTTTATGCTTGACCTGAGATCGATGTACATATGCCTCTTTGATTTTGGTACTTCAACCCTGGTCGTGTATACATCTCATTTTTTGTATCAGTGATCCTTTACTTTACAAGTGACTTATTTCTTTGTAATGATTTCCAGAACATTTATCTAGAATTTTCCTCAGAACAGACATAAAATTGTTCCAGTGATAGGCTGCTTTGCGTGCTTCCTCACACATCTTCCCTGGTTTAATGAGGTGTTGGTTGTGGATTGGCAGGGCAAGAAATGAAGTCAAGTGATAAATTCACACAATGCACCCAGCACAACAGCACTCATTAATTTATACACTCGGCACAGTAGCCACTGTAGGTACACAGCATATATTGAGTTTATTTTAAAAAAAAAATACAAAAAAATAAATCTTGTCATATATGCACACATTTTTTGTCCTAATCGTTCTCTGTGTCATGAATGTCAGAATAAAGTGCATGAATTTCAAACTATCATACAATATGTGGTTATGAAACAAAAGAACAGTGGATTGCGTCCATTCAGTGATTAATATTCATTAGGATAGGCTGCCAAAGCCATAGTATTCAGGGAGGCCATTGTGAAACTGCCTTAGCACTGTGGTCTACTCTTCTTTAGCAAAAACAATTGAAAGATCCCCTATGTGTGAGGAGCGAGGAAATTCTTCATAATCAGTGAAGCATTTATTAATAAATGGGACTGGTGCATGTATGTAGCTTATATGGAACTCATAAAATACTGTTTAGCTTAAAGCCTATGCAAGAATAACAACACATATGTAGTTCACATCTGGACATGTGAATAGGTAAGCAAAGGGGGTGCAGAAAAAAA
>OMLF01002789.1:76241-89539 GCA_900302615.1 Holocentrus rufus | reverse complement strand
TACCAGTTTCAGAAGTAATTTGGTAATAAAAATTGAGAGTTGAATTTGCCCAATATTTAAACCACTTAAACCAAAGCACTGAAGACAAAGTGGATACTGAAAAATCTGGGTACGTTTATCTACTTGCTTTTTTTGCCTCCTCTTCCAACCAAAATAAAGCAGCAAACAGGGTTTTTTTTCCCTCTTTGGAATAAACATTTTGGAGACCAGGAGAAAAAACTGTACCATTTGGTGAAGCTAATCAGATTCCCTGCTTGGCTTCCTCTTCATTTACAATGGAAATCATATTCAATGATTTCTGCAAATCATGACCTATTAGACATTTTGAAATTAAATGAAACGTTGAAAATGAACAGTCACAGTCAATACTTAACAGATAATTTTTCCTGAATCAGTGTGCACTCAGTGCTTAAACCTCTTGTTTATCTGAACTACTTGGGAAAGAGGAAAGGACCACTTTGTCATTGCTGCTGTCTGAAATCCTACAATCCAGACTGGTGTGGCTTTCTAAGGCCACAGTAATTACATACACATTGTCACATTTTGGGAGTGACAACTATAATTCTGATGAAACATTAGACAGTTAGACATTGTATAACTAAATATCCAACCAATATGGTTTCTGCCATATTGGTTGGCTTCACACTCAAATTTGGTGGTCAGTACCTGAATCTCTCTGGTAATGATCATGAATGGAGAATGTGGTTGTCACACACTCAAAAGCGAACACTATGAACTTTACAGGATTAAGCATCCCAATGAAAAGTTGCTACTGCATTAAGCTGCAGTGTTTGTGGTCGATGTGAATGTAGCATAAGGTTTCATTATTCATTCCCACTGTTTTGACTAATTCTCTCTTTTAGGGTAAGTGATGCAAAATGTAAAACTTTTTTAAGGGCAGCTGGAACTGAATTTACAGAAAGACCAATTTAACAAACAAAACAAAGAATCAAACCAGCTCTTTTCCAATGATGCAATGATACATGCTTTCTCACGATACATTGTGTAAATAAGACAGCTTCAGAGTTGCTGTAAGGTTTATTTTTTCACCTTGATGGAGCTAGGCTAATGACCCTTGTAGACTTCAAGTCTTTAGGCTAAGCTAACACAAAATGCTAACCTTCGGAACCGAACCAGTGGACGTACAGAGGCGAAAATGGTATCAAACATCTTGTCTCAGTCTGGGTAAGTTTAAAAAGGGGTATTTTGCACAAAACGCTGGAGTATTCCTTTAAGGAAAGTGTGTATACACCATCCAGTTGATTTGGCCACCATAACCAAACCAACTCAACCAGACTTAACCATAATCCCACCATCACCCTCCTCCTGCCTCTCCACTCACCACTTGCAGCTTGATTTGAATGCAGAGGCTCTTCTTCTTGACGGCGGCCATTCCGGTAGTGAAGGTCTTCCTCATGCTGGTGGCTCGTCGCAGGGCCAGCTGGGAGCCGCCCTCCAGACCGGCGATGGAACCTGACAGCACCGTAGCCCCGCCTGCCCGGCCCATGAACAGTCCGCTGATGTTCTTCCTGCGGTGATGGATGGAAGCGGAGAAAAAGATGTGAAAGGGTGAGAAGGCGATATGAAGAAGAAATGATGAATGATGGTGGTGATGAAAGGAGGAATGGATGTGGAAGGAGGTAGGTAGATAGTGAAAAGGATAGTGGGAAAGTGGGAACAAGATAGTAATGGAATAGAAAATAGATAAATATGGTAAAAGAAAAAAAGAAAAAACATGGTCTTGCAGCCAATTAGAGTAGGGAAGAAAAGCAAAAATACATAAATAAAAAAAGAAGAAAGAAAAAGGGGCATCGGGAGACAGAGTGAGACACAGAAAAAAGTAAGGAGCAAGAAGAAAAGCAAGTACATCTTCATACACATTTGTATTGGTATACATGCGTGTGACCAACTGCATATGCTATTCTTTATCAACATGTCAACCAGTGATTGATACTTCAATTATAAAGTACATGGAGCTAATCTGAATGTATTAGTGGCAGATTGTATTGTTTGGAGGCCCATATGTTGACGGGCTGCTCCCTGTGTTGTCTGGCTCACTGTCTTGCCTGCTACTTTCATCAAAGCATGGACTTCACTTTTCCTAAGTCCTTTTGGATGCGTGTAGACTTGCATTGGATTAACTGCTACTTACAACTTGTACTCATTATTGTAAAAAGTGGTGGCAGAATGCACTGATATAATCTTGTACTTATCCTTGCTTTTTCTAACAAATCACTCATTTGATTTTGGAGAGGTACAAACGGAGAAAAATCTAATATCATTTGGACAGAGATTTTTTGTTTCTAAATTGTGAATTAGTCAAGCACAAAGTTTCCAAATTATGATATCACAGCACAGCAATAATTAAACAGCTTTGAAGGCTTTTGTGAACTGATCAGAAAGATGTGTATGGGCTGTGAGAGCCTGTGTAAGAAGAGATGTATTTTATATTTATGGGTTGTTTGAAATTAATTAAATAAGGGGTATGAACTGGAACTGGGTACTTAGCATACGAGATAGCCACCATGGTTGAACAGACAAAGAAGAGCGCCGCCTACAGAAACTCGAGCTTTATCAACAGAAAAGGAAAAATGTGTCACGATTCTGGATGAACTGCTTGATTGACAAGTGATAACTGGGAAGTGCAATGCAGGAACACCACATTAATGAGCGCTTAGCACCAAAGATGGAGACAGAAAAAAGTAACTTTACTGAAGTCCAATAACTGCTTTTTATCTCAAAAGATCAAACATGCATGTTATTCTGTCACAGTGAGTAGTCGTACTTCTGGGAGTCCTGCAGCAGCGTGGCGGCATTCTGGGCGGCGGGGTTGTGCTTGGCGTGGCTCAGCCAGCCCTGGGCGTCATACTCCACCCAGTCAGTCCCGTGGCTGTGGCCCAACAGGAAGAGGTGGGGCTTCTCTCCTTTAAGCAGCAGACTGGGTCCTGCAGGAGGGGCAAGGGTGGGATGTGGAAGTTAAAAAGTTACCATCTATGGACACCATATAACATATTCAACATCTTTACATTTTATGGTTTCATGCCAAAAAAAAATCCACTAATTAAATAAATTCTTTCATACCTGAGTGGAATCTGATAAAAATGTCTCATTATAATTAGCTCATGTTCAGTAGATAATTTCTAAAATAATTATAGAATCAATCAAACTGCATCATATCAGAGGTCGATGACACTGATTGGAAACATATCTGGCTTCTAATAAAAGGCCATTATCAGTGTCATATATCAGCTATTCTAACTCAAGTATGTGTGCTGTGTGTTATTTTCCTGTTTTAGGGTTAGGGTTATGATATTTTAAAGTCTATTGGATGGATTGCCATGAAAATTTGTAAGCACATTCATGCTACCCAGAGCATGCACCCTGTCAACTTTGGTAACATCAAATGTGTATAACTCTTTCATCCACAGCTTGCCTTCTCCCATCATGTGTCACACCAGTGGGGCACCAGTGGCAAGACCCGCACTAGCTTGTTCTTAGGGTTAATGAAAACCAGTGAGTGAACCACTACATAGTGGACTACACTGGTTTACTAGACAGTCTACCTTTGTTTTCTCCCTGAGCAGTGCCATAGTAGTTGAA
This sequence comes from Holocentrus rufus, assembly GCA_900302615.1. Taxonomy (NCBI): domain Eukaryota; kingdom Metazoa; phylum Chordata; class Actinopteri; order Holocentriformes; family Holocentridae; genus Holocentrus; species Holocentrus rufus. The sequence continues at coordinate 85,939 of OMLF01002789.1, read as the reverse complement.
GAGTCTCTCCAGCAGTGTTTCCTCTGAACCTCCGGGCTGAACGGCCTCTTCCTCCATCAGCCACAGCAGACCTCGTGCCTCATCTGTCCTGGCCAGGGTGCGCACCTGCTCACACACAAACACACACAAACACACGCACACACACACACCCACAATGCAGGGGGTTGACATTATAGTATGAAAATTTGTACAGTCAAACCAGTACTCACAGCTCTAGATGAACACATTTCTGTACTCGGCACTTATGATGTCCTTTTCTATGTTTACTGGCCCCTGCACTTAGCCCGAGAGGCATAATTTCTAGATACTTGATGCTAGGCTAAGTCAAACCACATTTGGTCACGCTCCATAGTGCCACCATAGGGCAACCTGTTGGTTTTTATTGCTCCGGTCAGGCTGCCTCAATCCCCCACCACATTTAGCACACAACACATTTAAACTGTCCATGTCATCCTTTTATGACAGTTCTTTGATATTTGGCTTTGAGGAACTTGAAAGCAAAGACACAAAATTAAGAAGGGGTGCACAAGCTTCACTTTAAGGTTTTCCAAAGGGTTTAAAAGTGTGTCAGACCACATCTGATCAGGCTGAACAGCATCGCTACCAGGACAAACTGATAGTTTTTCAAATAGCTATGTAAGGGACTATTATTTGCCGGTCTCAAACTTTGCAGCTCCAGGCCACTACAGAGATGCAGTCAGAGGATCTCACACCATCTACAGTCAGTCAGAATGGAGTGCAACATCAACCAAGTTACACACAGTGTGTGCATGAGGTGACACCTCAATGCCAAACGTTTCAATGAGCATTTGGCCATGAGTATAGGCCAACTTGCTGAGTAGCCACAACTGAAGTACTTCCACAAATCTCAATATTAGCCCTAGTTATCATTTTATTAAGTCATTTTTATTTTTTTTTTAAAATGAAGAAAAAAAAGAGATGAGCCCTCAGCTATCACGACCTCATTAAAGTTTTGATATTATAATGAAAATGACTGGCCAATCAATCATTTTGAGGCTTCGCTCCTTGGCCCTCTTTGCTGTTATTATTCTACCAATAGAGTGGCTTAGCCTCTCATTTTGCCAGTGGGATTCTTAAATTGCTGTGCTTGGCAGAGATCGGCTGTTATAAATAAAAGGGATAACTTCTGCAAACAGGCTGCCGTTGACTAACATAGAAGGTTAACTGGTTTTCGGGGCCTTTCATTACTCAAAGCAGATATCATGTATTGTGCTGTTGAAACTTAATTAGTTGCTGAGGTGAAACTTGGATCCGTTTCAGAGATAAATCCAATTGGAAATGCTCTGATTTCTGTGAACTGAAATCACAAGCCAAAGAATAACCTTCAGCTGGCGCATTAGGAGCCGGGCAGCGCAGCTGCAACTTTACAACTTGCACCAAAATGTTGCCCCAAGTCAGCAGAAATTTTCATACACTGCAACCTAGGCCAAATTATGAAGTCCATCATTGCACTTTATCAACAACTGTAAAACAAATTAAACCTAACTAGTCTTACAAATTTTCTTCAAATTACACAAAAATGTCAAAACAGCATCTTCATGCCATCCCCAACAGAATGATTAGAGGGATTTTCATTTGATCAAAATTTGAGCCGACAGTGCGTAAAAATATCTGACTGTAAATGCTACTGTCCACTTACAATGTAATTTCTCACTTACAAAAAGTCCAATCTACTTCACAATAAATGACATTATTCTGGAATGGTAGGTTGCTCACTGTGTAAAATTTCAGAATTTTATCTCAAAAACTGAATTGTATACAGAATTTTGAATTTTGCTCCCATGCAGTACATTGTCCCCAATGGAAAATAGAGCATCTTTAAACATAAGGATTTCAAAAACAGAATGATGAATCTTCATTTCAATAATACACAAAAAACAATCACTATGTCTAGAGTATTTGTGCCAATTTTTTTTTTTTTTTCATAAAATTTGAAAATTTTACATCAATTTGATTTCCACACTAATATGCGGTTGGGCTGTTGACCTCCAAAGCTGTCAGCAGCCAGTTCAGCTGTCACATCCTGTTAGGAGCCTGCCTATGGTTCTGAAGGTTGTGGGTTCAAGCCCCGGGTGGTGCATGCTGAAACTTCTTCCACCACTGCCCGGCCCCGTCTCATCGCTGTGCAGCAGCTATAATTAGTTTTGAATATCAGGTGAATTACATGTTTGCATGTTCACATACACCTTCTGGTTGTCCTTTCTGTGTTTATCAATTTCTCCTTGGCTTGATTCCTCGGCACACTGCTGCAGCTAAAGCAATGCAGAGCCTTGTGTGTTTTCTACTACACACACACACACACACACACACACACACAGGCATGCCCACGCTGGTTTATTTACACTCTGCTTTTTAAAATCAATTTCAACGCGGCCCTAGCCAAATTTAATTTGAATTAAAACACTTGTTAATGCAACTTTCTCGAGCCAGTACACACCAATGCCACAGATTTTCTGCAAAGGCCAGGTGCCACGCATATTTGTCTCATAAATAAACCTAATTGAATGAGCTTTGCAACAAGATGCCAACTGAGGAGCAGAGTGAAAAAAAACTGCTTTTCAGCCCAAGAAGAAAACAAATGGAAAAACTCGATTGCATCTAATATTGCTCATGTGGGACGAATTCCAAAAGGAAATAAGACCAAAAAAAAGCAATGATCAAAAGCCAAGCTAATTGGAAAGAGGTAATAGGCCTGGCACAGCATCACAGCATACATGGTAATTTGTCTGCCTCTGTCACAAAGTTGACTCAGTTTCAATGCAGTATCTAATTACAGAAGGTGAAGTATTCAATCTTGCTTTGTAACATCTTTATCAAAAAGTAATGACCTGTAAAGAATAAGAATATGCCAGATGAATGCTAAAATCACATCTTTTGTAGAATATGCAAGTAAATAAAAACCAAATGATTGAAACAAATTAGCTATTAGCGTAGTATAGTTCCTGAAATTATTTAATCACAAGTTCCAGCTGGCATTTTGATCAAAACTAAAACACTCATATTATGAAGTTCTTAGAGCAGAGCATTGCCTGAAGTGAGACTTCTGCAAATGTATATTGTAATTGGAATAAAACAAATTAAATGGTTCTATTAGTTCTGCTATATGAAATGTGGAAAACTCTCAGGTCCAGATTCACCAAAGGTTTCGAGCAGGGGAAGTGTGCTGTATCACCCAAATGACCAAATCAGAAAGTCATGCTATTCACTGACCACGCAACAAGAACAGAAAGCTGCTTAAAAGCACTGGTCAGAAATAGAGCCTCTTTATCAGGGCCATTCAACTCTCATTATTTACCCCACATAATACTTAACCATACTAATGCTTCAAACCACCAATTCCCCCACATTACTGCTACTGCTGCCCATATAAGGCAACAAAGGTGGCAAAAAGACTTTGATGAAGAGTTTGTCCATTTGGAATGGTTCTTATCATTGCTGCAAGGCCCAGCATCGTCACCAGTAAGTCAGGAAGCAAAGCAGCGGGTTTTTCATCCTAGAATCTAAGATCAGAGCACACTCCAATTACAAGTGGCTTTAAGGCATAAGAGTGCCAGCCTTGGTAGATTAGTCTTACAAGTGAAGCTGCTGTATTCGCGGTTCCAATTGGCTAAGACAAAGAGACTTTGCTGGTGCTGGGCTCTTTTCGGGGGCTTGTTTGAACTTGAGCTACATACATATCCTAGTTAATAAGACAAAAACTGTGCTATTAACTCAACCAGCTGAGGCTAAAAAGGTGCCAACTGCCCTCATGCCACAACCTTAGATAAACTGGACCTCAATTTCTCAAAACTTCACTGAACTCAAAGACAACCTTGAACTTTGAAACCCCCCAAAAAAGTCAATTTACAATCATAATAAGAGCACACATTTGTCTTCAGGAGATTAGTGATCATGAACAAGGCACCAAGCCAAAACATGCCAAAAAATGCTTAAATCAAAGATAGTGAAATGAGGTTTGTTCTTACCAGAGCTTGGGTTGAAGCTTGATCAATAGCTGCTACAGACAGTGAGGTACTGGACTCTATGTCATCTAAAGCAAGCTCTATGTTTTCCTAGATGCAGGGGGATAAAGGGTTGGGTTAGTCACCTACATTAGTTTTACCAGGAGAGAAAAGAGATCATCAGTAGATCATAACTGCAAAATCAGCCATTGCTATACTGTAGATTTGGTTTGTGTGAGTCCATACAGGTATGTTTCATATGATCTGTACACATTTCTGACAGCTACTGGAATACTACTGGAATTTCTAAAAACATCATTTTTGTTTATGAAAGAAGTATCTACTGTAGGAGAATTAGAAAGGATGTGGATTGCTAAGACTAAGACAAAACAGTGGGTTGGATCTATGTGTATTCTGCAGTGGTGCTCAGTCAGAGCACAACCACTTCATGAAAATGAGAATATCCATGAAGGGGCTTGTGTGTTCGCTAATTCAAATTCAAATTCAATGCGTTTCAAGACCTATGTAATACCATTTGAAGTGAAATAAATTAAAGGAATACTCCAACATTTAGGGCAAAATACACTTTTTCCTACTTTCCCACACTGAGACAAGATGTTCAATATCATTTTCACCTCTGTATGTTCATTGGTTCAGTTCCTATGGGTAGCAATTCATGTTAGTTTAGCAGAGAGACTTGAAGTCTATAGGAGTCATTGGCGTAGCTCCGTCAAAGTGAAAAAAACAAACCTTACAGCAACTCTGAAGCTGTCTTATTTACATAATGTATCATTTGTTATACGGTAATGAAATACACATCTTGGGATTTTTTTGGAGTTCTTTCAGGAGAAGTTAGATGGTAGGAACTGTCTTTCTGTTATAGTTCTTACCATCGAACTTCTACTGAAACAACTCGCTTAAAAAAAAAAGAACTATTCCAAGATGTGTATTTCAAATACACAAGATATACTGTATAAATTATGCTAAGCTAACACAAAGCTACCCATAGGAACCAAACAAGTGGACATACAGAGGTGAAAATGGTATCAAACGTCTTGTCTCAGTCTGGGTCAGCAGTCGAAATAAATGTTCTTTTGCCCAAAACGTTGGAATTGCTGTAACCCAGTAATAAATATAAATATATATATGTATATGAGAATGAAAATAGCTAGTCCTACAAAAATATAGAACTGCGGAAAAGGTCTGATTTGTCACTTCTGTCACTTCTATGTGTAGCTGTTTGCTATCTGTCCATGCCACTGTTTTGGTGTCTTGCCCTATCAGCCCATCAGCACCTCCTTGTATCTCTCCAGCTCCTGCACAAAGGTACGCTCATGAAAGAGGGTCTGCAGCCTCTCCTGGGTGTAGTTGTGGCACAGCTCCTCAAAGGTGGCTCCTCGGCGCCGCTGAGCCATGCGTGGGTTCTGGAAACCTGGAGTATCCACGATCAGCAGCGAACAAAGTGAGTGCTGACTGGACTTGAGGGCCCTGAGGGACAAAAAGGACGACACGAGGGCAAACGCATCAGGTAAAATGAAACTGGAGTGATCCTCCAGGGAAACTGGGTACTGGGTTAGCTAGCTTTGCTAACTACTTCCAAAGCTCACTCACCCACAATTCTTGGCATTTGAAGACAGTATCTGAAGCAATGGGCTACTTTGCACTCTTTAACACTTAGACTCTAAGTCCTTGACAAACATGACATGACCTAAACCTAGATGCATCACCACTATGCTCCTTCTGTCTCTTCACAAAGTGGAAGTTCTTGTTCCGCACTGCTGAGGCTCACGCTTTATCAAAGGATGCTGAAGACTACTACTCTCAGGCATCTCACATGCATAAATCTTACATGTTTCACTGTGTTTGTATTGCATCTATGTATCAGGGTATGCTTTGTATCATTTGAGAAAGACGAACAGCCCTGTTATTTACAGAAAACACTGCAATTACAACACCAGACCAAGCGATCCACAAGAACAAGATACAGTATATAAGAATGAAATGTATGAAAGATATGAGCAATCGTATGTAAGCAGGGAATTTTAAAAAATATCAAATAAAAAAACACTGGTACAGCATATCAAGACAGAGATGTATGGAAAAAATACTATCTGAAAAAGAAAAATTACATACATGCAGTAAAAAAATATAGGAGAAAGAAAAGGAGAAAATGAAACAACAAACCTAATTACAATATGTGCAAAATGAGCAATGTAGAAAAAAATAAGAAACGGGGGGGATACATAAAGATGCAGAGACAAACAGAAAGACCGAGCAAGTGGTTGACTGAAACAGAGAAACTCAGACAGTAATCATGCAAGCCAGACTGCTCTGTTTCTATCAAATAAACAAAGTGACTGGGCTCAGTCAACAGACACTGGCAGCTAGATGCAACCTGGCCACAGCGATGGTTGCTGCGATGCAAACAACTGCCTCTTTTGTAGTTGTTCCTTTGGCAGTGTTTGCCTGTCGTGCCTCTACCTGAACGCCTTACATTGCATGTGTTGGCGTGGCATGACATAATTTCGACAGAAAACAGTTTAAACAAATTTTACAATTCCCAAGGTTTAATCAGAATCCAATTAGTGGAGTCTGAGGTAGCAGGAAAAAATAACAACAAATAAACAAAAACAAATGGAGACTATGCGTGCACACATGGACTGACCTATTGATTAGGGAGATGACCAGAGTGAAGATTTCTGAGTAGAGGCCTGATGCCATGGCCTCCAAACACTCCAGCGCTGTGACTTTAGGGCCTGAGCGGGAAGAAGGGTGAGAGACAAAGAATCAATCAGAGTGGGAACCAAAGTGAGAGAGAATGAACACGAGACAAAACAAGGTTGACAGCAATGTTGTCTCAACCACTGCCATTCAGAGAGACCAACATCCTACAACTGAGAAAACTGTTTTTTATAATACTTTTAAGTTTGACAGAAATGGGTTCTTGAAGGCTGCTGCCAATATTTTATGGTGGAAATGGCAACGGGCTGATATATTGTGCCAATTTTCATCTCTAAATTTGACAACAAAAATATCTTTTTATTCTCAGGGTGGAAAAACAATGTTTAAGACATGGGACAATAAACCCTGAAGGTTAACAACAATAAAACATATCCATGCATATTTGTGTGCAATCTGATCAAAATGTCTCATTAGAATCAGTTCGAGTTGAGGGCTTTCCATCTGCAATCAATTCAAAACAAATATGTAATAAAACAACCTGCATCATATCAATCATATCTGAGGTAGATGACTGATTTTTAATGAAATGCCAGCATCAGCAAACTGTTACAGACCGGTCTAAACTTATAATTAACATCTTCTATGAACTGTGACCCTAATCTCTTGATGTTAACAGTGTCTACCAAATGACATCGAAGACTCTGGAGGTTTGGTTTTCACCTGAGCTGTCACCTTGGCCGGCCTCGTCAGGTCCTCCTCTGAACGAGGTGGAGTGCTTCAGTCCTTTAGCCTGATGTTTGAAGATGGAAGAGGAGAGCTCCTCCAGGCTGCAGCCCAGCAGGTAGGCTGCCTTCTGGGCCCACTCATGACGGGCAAACTGCTTACGTCCCGCTAAAAACAGATAAGTGAGTGAAATAAGATGAGTAACGGTGGCCATTGAGAATCAGGGGGAAAAAGGCTAAGACATAACAAGGGAGTATGAGAATGAAAGATGGGCAGAATGTGGAAAGGAGGGACGCACAGAAACAGTTGAAACTCAAAACTGAAAAAGCAGGGGGTCATCTTGGAGGATGCAAAGCAACTGTATGTAGATCGAAATAAAAAAACAAGTCTAGATTCTGCCGAGTCCCATGGCACATTTGCAGTTTTTCAAGCTACAGTTAGTTAGCCAGCTTTAAATCATGCATGCTCGGATGAAGAGTGAAGCGCCACATCGATATGTGTGTGGAAATCTCTACAATCAGTTTGGACCTTCACAAAGATTTAACTGGGTGGAGCGGTGATCATCCTGCATTATGCATCAGCTAGCTAGCTAAAACTAAATTTCAAAACACAACCATAATCCATGTCACGCACCATCATGAACTGTGGCCACCAAGGCCTACCTTTTGATGCTTCAGTAAGTATTTCTTGTAGTATATAGGACTGGGATGATAAGCTTATCTCCTCATCACTATACTCAGGTGCTGATTCAAAACGTATTGTGATCTTTAAATAAATACAACGTTTTGGGCAAAATATCTTTTTTTCCGACTTAGCCAGACTGAGACAAGATGTTTGATACCATTTTCACCTCTGTACGTTCACTGGTTCAGTTCCTATGGTAGCATTTCGTGTTAGCTTAGCATAAAGACTTAGCCTAGCTAATGACTCCTGTAGACTTCAAGTCTTGATGCTCATACACAATGCATCATGTGTATTTGAAATACACATGGAGTTCTTTTTAAAAACAAGAGTAGGAAATATAACTGCTTTTCAGCAGTTATAGTTCCTACCATCCAAATTCTCCTGAAACGACTTTCATTGACTCTCATCTTTATGCTAAGCTAACACACAATGCTACCTTTTGTGTTTGTGTAACCCTATCAAAATAGTAATAAAGAAAAGAATTGCAATACTTGAGTGAATTGATTTTTTCTCCTTCCTAGTAGTACACATCCAAAACTGGAGACTTTCCTTCAGATGCTGACATGTTCTGTCTGAATACAGGATGACTGTTGAGGTAGACTGTTGGCTGCCGAGGTGTGAATAGCTGCATTAATTGGACAAACAATATCCAAGCTGATAATTTGATTCCTGCATGCAAATTTCAACTGTATCTCTTCATTATTCGATGCTATTGTAAGTCTTTTATAACTAGAGGGAAAGTGTTTTAGGCTGTGATCCCATGGGACACTTTTTGAATGTGACTGTCTTTTTTTGAGTGATTTTCCATGGTTTGGTTGTGGCAGGTGTACATGTGCTCCAAACTGCTCTGTTCTCCCACAAGCATCCACATCCTTCTTTTCAGAATAGGCTCCTCATCATCTCTTTCAAGAGCAAACAGAGCAATCATTAACTCTCTCATGTCCATTTCTATTTTCAACAACATTACCCCCTTTGTTACCTCAGGTTAGCGAGCAAACACAAATAAGATAGCTTTGAAGCTGCTGTCAAACAGTGTGTCGCATTGCAACAAAAATGATATAGTGCCTCTGACCTCTTGTCTGTTATTAGTGACAACAGATGCACTTTGCATTTGAGTCAGACAAGCTCACACCTCTTTGTGTGATCATAGCCTTAGAAAGGTACTATATATTTACCACTGAAAGTATTTCAAAATGTATTATTATCTCCGACAGAAGATTATGCATTTGGTCGAGCGTGTCTTTGTGTCTGTCCGCAACTAATGTTGCACACTACCAGGCCTGTCAGCCTAAAAAAATTGTGCACAGTTATGACTGTATGATGAAGAGCCTCTTGTGGTTAAAGTGATTCAAAAACTTTGAAAAACATCGACCATCACTGCTCTAGGTCTATCAGCCTAATGGGCAATTTTTTGATCCTATGGTGGCTGATTTTGCTCTGATCACGGGTGAAAATTAGTGACATGAAAAATGAAGTGTAAAATAGTAGCCAGTGCTATTTCATACGTCAGCGGACTAATTTGCCTAATCTTCTCGGGTCTTTGGACGAGGGACAAGATCAAAGCCATCATGGAAAACTCCTCACACTCCCTCTCTACAACGAGTTGTGGCACAAAGCAATAACAACTATCCACTTAATGTAGACACT
>OMLF01002789.1:38544-53081 GCA_900302615.1 Holocentrus rufus | reverse complement strand
AACCAAGCACAAGTCAGTCAGGAGTCAAGTCAGTTTAACAAGCCACAGTGGTGGGTGAGGAGGGCTTCCTGAGAGAGAGGTTGCACACATTAAAACCAAACAAACACGCGACCACGATGCCAGAGATTAACTTCTTTTAGTGCACAATGAGGGGAAAAAGTGAGAAATAAAACAAAAACAGGAAAAAAATAATCAAATCAATTGAAATAAAATAAAACGCATTCATGTGAAAATGATTTAAATGAGAAAATTTCTTAAAATTAGAAATTAATTTGAGTTTAAGATTAAGTTACGCTGAAACATCTTAAATTTCTACCAATTTATTGAGAATTTGTGTCAAATTTGTTAAAATGTTTCAAAACTTGCTTAACTCTAAAAGGTTAAACAATGAATCAATTAAAGAAAAAAGAGAAAAACCAAGCATAAAGAAAATGACACATTAAATTTCAAACCCATAAAACAAATTAAATCATGGCTCAATTCGGTGAGCCATGATTTCCTATACTTTATAAATAAATAAATCCCAATATGAGTGCAATTCCAGAGCGTCACACACTGTGATTGGATGGGACAAAGTGGACAAAGGCACACTGCAATTCACAAGCACAGGGAGAGTTTAACAGCACAGCACTCAACAGAGGAGGGTGATGAAAGGTGGTGTTTTTAGACAGGCTGGTGAATTACACTCAGGCACAGCGGAGGCCAGACCTTAGGCTGCTGGGCTGCAGCATGAGATGCCTGAAGGAGGGCCACTGGGTCCTCATCCACTGTTCCCTGATTGGTCAGCATGAGGTGGAGGGAGGGGTCAAACACCACAGTTAGATATAAGCAACATAGATATATATGTAGACTATACAGCACACATAACCAGCAGCAAACAGGAAAGATATGGTATCATCTGCATAAGTGCAGATTTTGTCATTTCTTTTGCAGAAAATGTAGAGGCAACAAATGCTTAAAGGAAACCTGTGAGAAAGAAATCTGGCATACTACACATGCATGATCATCTATAGTGGGTGTAATATGATTCACTTGTTACACTATAGTACATCTGCTTCAAAAAATTTCTATTCATGTTCAAGTGTAACAGATTAGTGGAAGCCAAAAAGCTGTCGCTGGAAAAGAAATTCATTTAAAACATTGTAGATTCAGACGTTTCTTTGCAACAAAGTCAACTTGGAGTCTTGAAGGACGGATGGAAGCAATGAATGAGGAGAAAGTCTACATCTGGAGATAAGTCGACGCATCATGACACACAGTGGAAAGATGCGAACACCTGACCATCATAAATCACCAGTGGCCAAATGCTGCTCATATGCATCATTCAAACACACCAGTCATAAGCTCCCTCACAGAGCAGCCTGGCTCCAGGGCTGGACTGGGCCTAAACATGCAAGCAGTATTCTATCATCACTCCATCACATGCCAATATCACATAAGAGGCAACACAAAGAAATGCAAAGCTCATGCAGGTCTGCTCTGTCCTGAAATCAAACTGTTTGAGTATGCCACTGCATTACGGGTAAGGAACTTAATAAAGTGGCTCTTAAACTCGTGTGCAACTCACTGACAAAACAAGGATAAAGCAGTCTAAAAACTTTTTGTCAATCCAGTTCATACCATAGATATCTGTTAAAAGGGGAGGAGAAAAGAACCTCAGTGGTTATAACATACAGATTAGGGTTTGACTGATAAGGGTTTTTGAGGGCCAGTGCAGATAATTGCTACTATTTTCTGATAAAAGCTACTGTCAATCCATATTTGTGCTGATGTTCAATATCTTTAAATCTTGCCTCTTTTTTCAAATAATCAGTAATTCTCCCAGAATTTATTCTTAAGACTATGGGACAATCTCCATTGAAATCAGTTCAGGTTAAGATCTTTCCACAGACATCTGTAACTAATCACTAATCACTTCTACAATAAATATATGATCAATCAAACTGTATCATACCCATCATATCAGAGGTGGACTGCAGTGACAGGGCCAGAACTTACTTTTCACATGAAAGAACAATCTCAACCTCTTGTATCAGTCTAACCCTAATTCAGATGTTCAAAACTGACGAACAAAAACGATAAAGGGATGATAGCAACGGCAATGAAAAGTTAGAAGTCCTGGCCTTACGCTCCAACACGCCACATGAGTACAAACTCCAGCCAGGAGGCCCAGGGGGAGGCCGGGTGGCTGCAGTACCTGGGGGGGGCCCTGAGGCTCTGGAGCTGCTGGGACGGGGGCTTGGACACAGGCTGAGCTGACTGCCGGCTCCAACTTAGCCACAAAACAGCCACAGAGAGACAGCCGCAGCCAGCAAAAGCAATGTGAGTAAGAGAGATTGAAGACCGCACGAAAAGAAATAGATGGAGAGAGAGGGGAAAGAGAAATGGAGGGGAGAAAGAAAAAGATGACATGGTCAAAACTCTGGATGAAAAAAATCCAGTGTACATAAGCAAAACTAAAAACAGTATGGGCATTTGACACAATAATGAAGAGGTAAAGAAATGTTAATGTAAGGCGTATTTTAAGTAATGACTGATTGTGCTATGATGACAAATTAACCATGCTCTTTGGCAGCTTAGAGCAGCCTAACAGGCAGTTATGTGTGGATCTGCAGAGAGACGTAGTTAGTAAGATTTTATTTCAATTGGAATGTGCCGTACTTCTCAGAATTGAAAGCAGAGCCAGAGAGGAACACTGTTAATTGGAAAGACCAAATCATCTCTGGACAGAAAATTAATGATCTATCAAGCAGCGGGGTCCTATTTGAATTAATCTGGGAGGGTGGTGTTATTATGAGAGAGTTAAGAGCTAGGGTAAGAGACACAGTAAGCAATTGGACTGCAAAGTGGTGGGGGAGTTTTAAGTTCCTGGTAAAGACAAGATAGCAAAGACAGAGAAAGTGAGAACAGGGAAGATTAAGGGTGTGAGAGCTGGAGCCGGTACAAGAGAAGGATAAGATTTACTGTATGATGAATCAAACTGGAAGACCACCTATTGTGTCCCATTTAGAATCCATTCAGCAGGATATAAAAAAGCCCCACTCCAAACACTCTCTTGTGACCCTAAATACACATTGTATGCATGCTGAATGATACAAAAAAACTAGGAATCATGGTAGGGATCTTGGTTTTGATTGGACTTTGATTGCTATGAGTTTCTGCAGGCTCATATAGGTATTTTTGGTGATTTTTTGCTCCCCACAAAAGCCTGTAAGTGCTGTGTTTTCCCAGAAATGTATTGAACACTATGGGCATTAAAAAGCTCTCTAATGAAGCCCCAAATGACAATAACAGTAGTAAAACATATTCATTAATACCTGTGTGGAGTGATCCAATCTAAATCTCCATTACAATCAATAAATGTAGGTTAAAGGCTTCCCATACACAACCAATGTAGTGCTGATCGATTATTCAATACACAAATAATCAAACAAACATCATCATATCAGACATGGACAAAAGTAACTAGCTGACATTATTGGTCTAATTGGTCTAGTGTTTCAGTCTAACCCTAGTTTTAGGCAATATGCTCTGAGATTACAATCATCTTTTCTTGCACATGGGAAGCAAGGTATTTCGGGGCAATTCAGATAAAAGAGGGAAAGCAAGAATGAACAAGTGAGATCCAGAAGGAGAGAAGGCAGGGAAAGTAGAGGGACATGAACAAGGAAGGCAGAGGGAAATGGGGAGAGATTACTGTGGAAGAAAATCCTAATTGACACAACGTGGACAGACAGGGACAGACAAAAAGCCAAGGCAAGACACCAGTGATGGGCAGACGGACAGCAGGGTCATTTACAGGAGCAGTGAAGATCCTCATCAGGCGTCTCTGAGCCTCCTCCGTAGGGCTGAGTGGTGCCTCCTACAGGTCAGAGTCCAAACAGCCACCCATTTAGAAGAGGCAAAGCTCTGAGGCCATGACTACCACAGCAAGCGACAGACCACATTTAGCATCATTTCCAGTGCACGTTTATCATCTGTTGGTTGTGCCTTACACGGTATTGTTAGCAAACTGGCATCCAGATGTTACACAAATAATATCTGTACACAGGGTTTCCCACAGCACTTCATAGTAAAGGCTAGCTGGCTCAGTGAAAGAACCCTGCCTTGATTGTGAAACAAAGAAAATCTAATTTACATTATTCTGAACAAAGCATCCAACTACGAATACAACATCTGCTAATCAAGAGCAATATAACAAGCAATATGAAGGAGATTATTTTCAAGACATTATCTCATGTAGGGTTCCAACTAAATTATTTTAATTGTCGATTGATCTACTTTTTTATTTACCAATTAATCACTTCATCTACAAAGCGCCAAAAATGATAGCACGTGCACGTTACAAGTTACCGTATAGCATACCATATCCTGAAATTGCTTACTAGTCCAAAGTTTTCTTTTTATAATAAAATGAAACAAAAAAAAAATTTGCATTGCAAAATAATCAATTAATTTTGTGTCAGTCCACTAACCAATCAACCAATCTCATCAGCACCAATGTCATGATGAGTAAAGCAATATTAATGTTGTAATATCGGTATTGAAGACTATGTCAAACTCTTTGACGTAAATTCATCAAACACATATTTAACCATGCAAGCAAGTAAGATGAACACCTATTTTTTTTTTCATGTGATTGTAAAGCATGACTTTTTATACTGTTTTACTGACTTAATTTTCCTACAAGCTAAACTGTAAGCTTTACTAGTGAAAAGGTTTAAAAATATTAAAATATTTACTTGTGCCTGTTATTAGTATTAGTTTATTCCTTTTGCACAGCACATGCCCCCTTTCACCTCTACTGTCAGCCACAGCCACCTTGACTCACAAGATTCCTGCAGGAAACCCTGTCTGCACATAAACATGCTTCTGTTAGTTCATCAACAGATAGCAAGGTTGCAAGGTTGACTATTTGACTTGTTACAAGACAAACACACATAAAACCCAGCGTTTGGGTTATTTTGGAAATGTTTGTTGAAGAGGATGCCTTAAACTGCATGCATACACACAAACACACACAAAATCACTCATCAGTCTCATACACACAATACTGCCAGAAGAAAAAATACCTGCAAGCAGAAAATAAACCATGCTCTGGTTGCACCAGTGAACAAACCAAATATCATGGGTCTACGTAAATGTCAACAAAATCAATCTAATTATCAGTGTTGTCTTTCTGTTAGCCTGCAATGCATTTAGCATGTTGGCTTTTACATAAGTGTCTGTCTTTGTTGTCAGTTAATAATCCTGTATATCAGTCCCTGGGATTCTAAAGTCATGTATACAGAGCAACTTAGTGGTAAGCTGTGGCAGCTGGTGATCATCATAAAGCAACCATCAATAGAGGCAAAAAATTATATTTAGGAACATTTTTTTTACCATTTTAATGGTAAAAAATTCCCTCATATGGCCTACATAAGATTGACATTACTTAGCATGATGGATAATAAAAAAATGTCAAACAGTTGTGTCAGCCTAGAGAAGCAGGTAAAACCAATTCTTCAAATAACATGGTGGGTAAACTGTATTTTGGTCTTTTTGCCCTCTACTACATCCCTGCCTATAACCTAAAAAAAAAGAAAAAGAAAGGAAAGTCAATTAAGTGTGGCTAGGCAGTGCTGGCTTTAACAAGCCTTAGAAAACAGTAAGCGGGTGAGCTCCAACATCTAGCAGCAGACTCTCAAAGCTAGTGTGGCGGTCAGAGCCAGCATGTGTTGAGGCTTAGGCATAAACAAAGACCCTGTGAGGTCTGTAATTGCGGAAACTCAGTGAGAGGCCGGGAAGAGACAGCCTTTTTACCATATCTGCCATCTGGAAACTTATGGGATAGTTGTGTTATCTCTGTGCCTGGTCATGGGCTCTGCTTTGAATTCTTCTCCCAGAATACAGTCCTGCTTTCAGTAATTGGCTCTACATGGGTCTCTAAGGAGCAGCTAAGCACTGTAGGCCACTGGCAACATCACATTCCTCCTTTGGAAAAGTCGCCCACTGATGAGCCCTGGTAAACAAGGCTTGTGAGCTACACTGTGCAGTAAGGTCTCGCAGGGGAAATAAAAGGCAGCTGAACTCCTTGTTTGTTTTGATGGGAGACGTCTTGCCACAGAAAGGGTCTCATAGGAAAGGGTTTTACTGCAGATGCAATGCATGAGATGAGGGCTCAAACCTCAGGAGAAGCTCAAAGAAACCGAACTCATGAAATCTGCAAAAAAACAAAAGCCTCATCAGAGCGTAGTTTCTAACAAATAAACAGCTTGCTAACTTGGCAATAATTCCAAGTTAGTGAAGAAATGAAAATGTTGAGGAAGAATTTGCAGGCTTCTGATCACAAGCTTGCCAAAGCTTGTTCAAATCCCACAACCAGCTGGGAAAATGTGGGTGGGGAAAGTGAAAGAGTAATGATCTCCCTTCCCTGAGCAACTACTGCTGAGGTACCCATGTGTAAGGCACTGAACCATAAATGCTCAAGTGGAGCTTCTCAGTGGACAATAATAAAAGATTGTGCTGGGTAACTCCCAGTGTAAATGTGTGGAACTGCACAAGTGGTGCTGAAAAGGGCAGTGCTGAAAAAGAGTATGCATGCTGAGTCAATTTACTCTGCATACACAAATGTTCAAAAGAAAATCATAAGTTCCATGGTGCGTTAGGAGAAATTTAGCTTCAAGGACCACTGGTAACACTAAAAAATCTAGGTCTTTGGCAAGGAGTTCCACAGTGAGTATTCAAACATTTGCGGTGACTGTAACAAAACACCAGCATGCACGTTTGCCTCAAACTCATGCATTTACAATTTGCACCTCCTTTTCACACCTAAGTTCTACATGTTGGCCGTGCATGCTAAGTCTGGACATGATACCTCTTGTTTTTTCACAGCAGGTTGTTTTTGAGCAGGAATGAATCCTGGAGGCGGAGACAGGAGACCAGGCTTGGGACGCTGAGGAACAAAGCCTGCTGGAGGGGATAAAGAAGAGGATTTTGGGGCTGGGACATAACCTGATTGAGGAGAGAGGGGTGAAGATTTTGGGACTGTTGCTGTGGTCGAAGGGGCAGTAGGTGGGGTGGATTTAGAGGGAGTAGTCGATTTGGGCCCAGGTATGACACCAGGAGGTGGAGACATAGCTGAGGGCTTGGGTGCCGGGATGAACCCCACAACAGTTGGGAGAGAGGAAGTCTTGAAGTGAGAGGATTTGGAAGGAGTTGTGGTTGCAGTTGAGGTTCCAGAAGACGTGGTGGTAGGAGTTGGAGCAACCTCAGGAGATTTGACCTCCTGCTTCTGAGCTGGGTTGGGTTCAGATTCAAGCTCCTTTGGCTTTGGGATGTCTTTTTCCTCTTTCTTCTCCTCTGGCTCAACTTTTTCCAGTGGTTCATCCTTACGTATTCGTGGGCGGGGCTCCCTTGACCTGCCCCTTACCATGAGATTAGTCAACCCTAGAGAAATGTCATCTTTCTCTTCTGTTTTGATGCTGTCATGTTTGAAGGAAAATGCTGACGTTTTGGGGCCCTTGGCCACTGTGGCTGGTACTGGCACTGGTTTAGCTTGTGCAGGACCAGGATTTGCTGGTTCCGGGGCCTTGGTCTCCTCCTCCTCTGTGGGTAGGACCTTCCTCACTACACGCCGGACCACCTTCACCACTTTCTTGCGTGTCAAACCCTGTTCATCTGTGGCATCGGACTGGCTGGAACTGTTGCTCGTAACCTTGATATTACCATTGGCTGTGCCATTGACTGCACTGTTGATCAAGGTGCCATTTTGCTTGCTGTCACCATTCATAACTGGCTCTGGAATTTTGGGAGCTTGTGGTGGTTCAGGACTCTTAAGTTGTCCTGGCATCTTTGATGGTGGCTCGGGGCTTTTGAAGCGGTCCGGGACTTTAACAGGTGTCCTAACCTTGGGTGGGGAGGGACTCCTGACCCGGGCTGCAGACTCTGTGGGGGCAACTGATGGGGGGCTTTTTGCCCGAAATAGCCCCCTGCCTGGGTCTAGAGCTGGCACTGATTGGGCCCGACTGCACAGACCATCATTGTCTGACTACTCAAACAGAGAAGAAAGAAAAGAGAAAGGAGGCAATTGATGCAAAATAGTATCAGTAATGACGAAGCAAAATTTAAGCATCATGTCTATATGTTGAAAAAAGCTGCTTAATTTTCATCCATCCCACAAATTTATGCTCTGTAAAAAGCAATGTGAATTAATTTCCTCTAATATTTCTTACATAAGTCATTTAACTATGCTCAAGAATCAAAATGTTGGCATGTTACAATAGGCTGAATGTGTCTTGGCCTATCAACAGTCATTTTTCCCATGTATCATTAAAGGCCTAAGGCAGTAAAATGATAGCCTTGCCATCTCCATGGGACTGTCAGCTGTGATGCAGACACCAAAGTTTGTTCATAAAACACTGAGAACCCTTGAGCGATGTCCAACACATCCCTGCTTAAAAACTACAGAACTCTCAGCTTACTCAAGAAATCACAAATTTCGGGATGGAGTCATTTCATATCACAGGCACATTTGAGCTCATCAGGGACATTTTATGGCCTTCACAGATCAGACAGCATCCATGTATACCTCAAACACATCCTTCCAGTTTCCTATACAACTCATAAAACCACTATAGTGACAAGAACAAATTGAATTGATCTAGACTCATGCAGCACTACAAAGTCTGACTGGGCCACACATTGCTCGATAATCAATTGCCTAGCACATCCCTGACTGCCTCCTAAAATAACCAGAAATAGCCCAGTATAAGTTTATTTGAAGAGGGTGTGCATGGTAGTTAGATACTGTGAGATAGCTTGAGTGTCTTGGACGACTGACAGTAGCTGGCCATGAGCAGGAGCCCTATAGAAAATGACTTGTTGCTTCACAAATATAGACACCATGACTACCTAAGTCATGGAGGCAATGGATGGTTTGGTTAACATCCATCTCCTCCTGCTATGTCATAGTGTGAGGAAACTGGTTCTGCTATTTGCTATAGACAACTATCTTATTAACCAACTTCGAGGTTCTCCCCACATTCCACCTCCCCAAATAACCCACAAACTGTATATTGCATTCAAACATGAGATTCTTATATTAATTGTGACTGACGATGTAAGGGCAGACTGGCCCCAAAACACTGCCTGTTGTTTCACACTTATGTTAGCAAATAGTGGAATTAAGCTTGACTTATTTGTCCTCAGCTAGGCTAAGTTGGTTCTTAGCTGTCCTGATTGAAGCAGTGTCAATATCTTGGTATTGAAAGTAAATGTAGAGACTACACGCAGATGACTGGTTGGAAATTTGAATCATTCCTGTAACAAATTGACTAAATCTCGACTGGGTTACAATCTGAAACTTTCATTCACTCATCTTTCTGGTTCTCATATTTCTGTGCTGAGCAAACTGATAATTAAATTATATTTCATCTAACAGTTTGGTTGTTAGTTTTAATTCACAAGCCAAATAACCTAGCTAATTATCCTTTACATAAAAGAACTGAAGGCAGCTGATCAATGAGGGAGCCAGACAGAAAGCTGACATCACGTTCAAATATTAAATTATATGATGTGTGATAATTTTATCACAACCAACAGCTATTCTTGTAGACAATGAATGTTTGCACTGTGGATAGACAGAGGGTCTTTCAGCGAGTCAGTTTGAAAAACACCAGGGTTTAGGTAACTGAATCAAGCCACTTGCTTGTTCTGGCTCCTCTTTCAACTAACATTCTAATCTAGGCCTATCTTTGTGCTTTTGTCTCATCAGATTTATCAGACTGAAAACAGATTTCCCATCTGGCCTAAAGCCTACCATGAGATGAACTGCATGGCTTAAGACAAAACACTCTCAGCTATGGATCATGATTAAACTTTTGAAAGTAAATGTTTTTTCATGTCGACTGATAGAGAAGGACATAGTGGGATTCGTGGATTTAACAGATATCTTGGTTAACAGCAAGTTAATGATGAGTTAAGACTGCAGCCCTCGTAGATAGCACAGATAGATTTCTTTGCTATGCTCATCATATATAACATACAAAGCCTCAAAATTGCACTATTTTACAATACAAGGCTGCAGTTTACCTACCATCAAAACTATCGTTGTCTAAACCACTTACACTGCTTGGAAAGCAATTACAGAGCCTGTTCACAGCGCCTATCCCCTAAGCCTTTTGTAGCAAAATTAAAAAGGGTAAGTGTCTGTGACATTGCATCCACAGTTTTGAAATTACTTTGTTCATCAGCTTTGTGGCCTTTTTCAAATCAATTGGTTAATGAAATAGTTTAAGCTGCGAGAAGAGAGGCACTAATCTGTTACAAATACAGTGCTGGAGATTTAGACGGAATAAAACAAACCTAAATTAACACTAACAAAACCCCATAGGTCTGAATTTTAAAATGCGAACTGAAGTATCAGGTTTTCATAAGGACAAGTGTTAAAGATAAACCCAAATAAAAGGAAGGGTACATGCTAGAACACTTTGGAGTGCCAAGAACAATGCAAGTCCCAATCTCAAATGAACTCATCTCTCCACAAAGCTGCTTTTTGCCAAGTCTGATCTGACTGAATACTGTATGTGACACTGATTATCACACCAGTCCAGTTGCATTATATCTGCAAAATACAAAACACTTGGACCTTGATAGATCACAAAAGACTTGGAATGACGCCTGGAAGACACGAGACAGCTCTGCTATGACTCTGATAATGGCCAGAAATGTGTGATCCTATTTGGAGCTTTGAACACCTCTGAGTTACTGTTCCCCCAATGGAAGGATAATATTCACACTTTGGAACACTTACACTTTTGCTGCCTGGCTTGTTCTCGTCTTTGACCTGAAGGTATTAATACGGAAAGGGAACTAGATCAAAATCTTGACACCATATGAAGCTTGTGCCAGTGACACACTGCAAATCACAAACCATGCAAGTCAAGTGAGCTATCTTACATTTACATGTTATTTTCATATTGCAAAATTTTATTTAAATACAAGCAACAGGTTCATTATATCAAGAACTAAAAAATGATGCACTTGTGGTACTGTGAGGCACTATGGTGGAATACTGGAATACAACTGAAATATATAAAACTCACCGCAAATGGAGAACTGTAACCAATTAATGGTTATCTATGAGAGTGAAACTATAGCCACCAAATTGGTCGTGTGATACATGCAAAGCCCACAAATTCCTGCCACAGATGCCAATGTAAAACCACACCATGCAGTATTACAACGTCTAGATGAAACTTCCCTTTTGCTCCCAGAAGGAAAAACGCGATGAGAATGCCATGTTGGCTGCTCTGATGTCATGGGCTGTGTTGAATGAGGTAAGAGGAGGAGGAGGAGGAGAAGGAGGGGGGGTAGGGTAGGTAAAGAGAAGGGAGGCTAGGAATAGACGGATGGAGAGACAGATGAATAGAGATGAGGATCTTCACACTACAGGCAGAAACTTGAATGTAGGCAGAACCACTTGTCGATGACAGAGAGACGAGCAGTCTAAGAGAGAGAGAGAAAGATGCAGGGGGGATTGGAGATTATAGCAATGATTATAAAAAGCAAAACAAACAAAACAGATGGCAAAAGATCCCCCACAGACAAAAAACAAGTGAAATCTTCAAATACAAAAAGCCTGGAAACCAAGGCTTTAAAGATAATCACTGGAGGAATCTGAAAAAAGGATGTCTTGTTGAATGGTAAACAGGCACACTGTTCTCAAACTTTTAAACTTGTCCTTGGTATACACTGCAAATCAAAAACTTGCCAAGTAACATAAGTTATGAAGGTGAATCAATCTCTGGACGAAGCAAAGGCCCACTGGTTTCAACTCATCAGAGTCATTTGCACGTCAAATAGGATAAGGCTGGTCACTCCTCACAGTCATGCCCAGGCCTGGCACTCTCTGGCTGGGTAAGATTAGCACCAACGGCCCTGATCCCTTTCCAAAACAAGTTTTACTGGGTGTCGGGCAATGTCCAGGCTTGGCTCAACCATGAGAGGTGTTAGAGTGTGTGTGTTTGTTATCAGTAGGCATTGAACTAGGGCACTGACTAACAGGCTTATTTTTGGACAAGACACTGGTTCTGCGTGGGCTTTGGGCCAAAGCTGCCCGTTTACTTCCCAAGAGACTGTCCATGAAAACTAGGCCAATAAGACCCCACAAACAAACACAAAGGATGGAGCATAATTAGAATGTTTTTTACTCATCTTCGTTTAAATATGTCATAATTTGATTGACAAACAAAACTTTTTCAGAACCTATGTTAAATAAAAGCATATTCAAAACATTTTCAAAGCATCATTAGTGGGCAAGCTGAAATCTTGCGCACTTAAATGGAGTTTGTTTTTCTAGATAAAATAAGACTTTGTTCAACTTATTGTCTTCATACAGATGCCTATAAGCAATATTATCAAATAATATTATCAAATAACGCATACATATACAAATGCAAACACTAACAGAGGACCCTAAACAAGATGGCAGCATGTACAGTCAAGTCTGGAAAAACAATAACTGCATTAAAGCACATACATACATACATACATTAGCACTACTATCTTTGTGGGGACATTACATTGACTTCTATTCATTCTCTACAACCTTTCCCTAACCTTAACCACAACAAACTAATGCCTAACCCTGACCCTAACCCTAATTGTAACCATAATTCTTAACCCACAATTTGTGTTTTTCCTTTGTGAGGATCACCCAAAGTTTTCTCATGACTACAAATCCTCACAGAACAGGTATAGTTGGTCAAATAGTTGGTCCTCACAAGTCTAGTACAACAACCCCCCCCACACACACACACACAACCTGGATACAGCATGGTGACAGCAAATGTGGCTCAGTGACTAACCCAGGGAGCTGAGGTGTTGCTGAAGACAGCCAGTACTTCAACAAGCATGATTGACTTACTAAGCAAGCACAGCCATTTTAATAAGAACAAGCCACCCGAAGACAGGATCTCTATTTTATCAGATTTAAGTCAAAATTTAACATGAAAAGATCTCTCAAAGCCAGACACTAGAGAACCAATCCTCTGATCTTAACTCCAGAGACATTTCTGAAGCTTCTCTACGGAAACTCGGAAAGTAAATGAAAGGCTGTCTTTGTCAACTCATGGAAAGTTTGCTTTAGCTTCCACACATAGGAGCTTTATTTAACAAGTGTATTAAAAGTTCTGATTCAGTACATGCACCTACATCATCAGAAAAGCACCCTGAGTATTGCCTGTGTGTGTGTTCTATTTATTGTTAATGTAGGTGGAAAATTACCCTGTCTCTCTTGTTTCTACTTCTGAGAGAAATGAATTCATATAAAAAAATCTATATTAAAAGACAAAAGGCAAAAGATAAACTGTTCATTGAACACATGGGTAAGTCCAACATAAAATCAGCATCTGGCCCAATTTGCTGACCATCTATGATTAGGACTTGAACATTTTTTCCAGAATTAAACTATATCACTAATAAAACTGCCTACATTTGCACTGTAATCTGCCCCAGGGGATACAGCTAACTATTATGTGGCTCATGCTAAATCTATATTTGATGTTTTGAATGAAACCGTAGGGGGAGGGGAAAGAAGACAACAGCAGTTCACATTTCTAATCCTCACAGTCTACAGAACAAAAGGGAAGTCTGCTCACACATGGCATGTCACACACAGGAAACCAGCAGCTGTTTCTTGTTATACTAAGGTTAACAGTCCACTGGATAATTCAGTGAAACTGGTTGGACAGAATTTTACATAGAGTAGTATGTCAATTCAATCCCAATAACATAAAAGGACAAATGATTACAAGCATATTTCGCAAAGGTAGAAGATAAGAGGTAACATTCTTTAATCAAAGTGTCTTAACTAGTGATACATTACTAAAAGGGCAGTGAAACCTCAGTACAAACAAAATTTTCCATCGGGGCAGAGGCCCAAACAAGAGCTACCATTCAGCATGTGTCGATATAAGCTGGACCACTTCTTCATGCTGGCCCAACTTTCTTTCCACACACTTTCAAATTCTGGCCCGCTTACTGAAGAACACACAGCAGGGAAAAAGGGGAACCTAGCTGTCAAGATGAACGCTGCTATCATTGCACACTAACCTCAGTTGGAAAACCACGAAGTTGGCCCCTGCGCTGTGGTTGGCACTAAAAATAGTGGCACTGGCTCTGGAGCCTTGAGGCCACACTCCTTTCATAGATTTTCCACTGAAGGCCTCTTCGCTTCTCCCCTGAAAACCCTGCACCAACAGTTACCTCCCGAAGCTTCTATACCTGTTAAGTGAGTTCATGAAGTGGTTCCCAACCTCCTATGTCCGAATGATTCCCCAGAAGTCGGCGATGGGATCAAGGACGAGCCAATGTGCAAGAGAGCTGATGGAGAGGCTTCTGTCACGCACGTCAGAGTGTGAATAAGCAAGGCTGGCGAGAAGTAGAACGCCCTGATAGGCCAGCTATTCCTGACAGTGGACAGACAGAGATGTAGGGACAGCTGTTGTGATAGGTGGGTCCTGAGCCAGGCTAAAAATAGGACCCTTGACTCCCCC
>OMLF01002789.1:17058-38524 GCA_900302615.1 Holocentrus rufus | reverse complement strand
GCCAGGCCTGCCACAAAGTCCCCCACCCCCAAGAATTCAACCAGCAGCCCCTCCACATCCCTACAGATCCCTCTGCAGTTGCTCTGTCACCTCAGCTGCTGCTGTGCATGTGTGTTTGTGTGTGTGCATGTGTAAATGTAACACAGGCTAGAAGTCGTGAATTACATTTAATCATCAATAGAACTGAGTACCTCTAGGGGACTTGTACTTTTGAATATTATGTCAGTAATATTTTTACTTAGGTATGTTTTTGCTGAGGTATTGAACCTCCCTGCATTTTAAATCCCACCCATCACACAGTACAAATGTTATAAGTTCTATAGCCAAAGATCATCTACTGAGCTCTCTAACCTCGTTCTTTTAATTGGGCAAAAGATTCTAATTAACAATATCTAAAAGAGCTGACGCAAAATTGTTTTACTGAGGTAAGGCAGTAACCTTAACTAGCAAATACACTTTAAATGAGCATCTCTTTTGCTCAAGTAAAACTTCAGCAAAGTAACAATACTGTATCTAAAGATAAGATTAATATTTTGCCACTCTTTCCTTCTCACTGTAGGACGTTACTACATTCTGAGTCTTGTCGTCACATAGCTGTTGCAGGATGCATGTCGAAACTAGACTTGGGCTGGATATCTGTAAAATCTAGTGGTAACACAACTACCTTCAAATGTATCTAATTATTGTGTAGTGGCTAAAAACTCCATCCTACATGCTCACCATTTTAAGATCCATTCTCGGCAGAAACTTCTTTTTGGTGTCTCATGCAATTCTGTATCTGCTAAACTTTTCCACCTTAAATTTCAACTGAAGAAGTACACCGCTAATGGTCCTTCAAAAATCTTGTTTAAGATGTCCACGTCGCTGTATGACCAGATTAGAGCGTGCTGAAATTTTCATTGTTTTTCCTGTGTGAACACTGTAGGTGTGGCAAAAAGAAAGAAGCCGAGACATATGAAGGAAGGTGGCAAGTAGAAAAACAGAAGCGGAGTGAAACATGCTACAGGAAACACTGCATTGGCTTGACTCTTCCCCCACATTTTACTAAATAATGAACTTCTGACTTGTCGTAATCTTTAGATGTTGAAAAACGGCTCATCATTGCTTTGTGTTGTGACCACTGCAATTATTAGCCAAACCTGAAATTGATGAGCCTGGTATATCAATCTATTGCTACATTAGTGAGTAGAGAAGGTGTGATTTTACTAGGTTATATGTATGTTCCCACATAAATGCAACTGTGGTTTTGGCTACAAGGTACAGTCAACATCTATTTTTATTAATTTATTAAAGACCTACTTTAACTCTTACCTTTCAGTGTTACTGATATGTTTTACCTGCTTTTTTGAAATGAGCTTGGGTTTCTGCCTGATTGGATTACTTCCTTCATCTTGTTCTGTTAACCTCATGAAGAGCTTTTAAGGTTCCATGTAAATAAGGCTGAGTGGAATTTTGTCTCACTCTAGAAGCTTAGTGAGTTTCATCAGTGTGTTCTAAGATCCACCCGGATCTTCTGACACATTACTGAAGCCAACTAAACTCTCCATAATATCATCCATAATAAAGGCATTATGATATCCACCCACATAAAGACATATGTCCGCAGGCAGTGAATGTCAGCGGTCTGTTCATCTGCTGCAATTCACTTTATTTGCCATTTCACACCACTAGAGGCCATCATTTCCTCTCCCACAATAGCTGAGCAGTGTCACTGTGCATTTTTGGCCACAAGATGGAACCAGAGGATTGAAAAAAAGAGCTCCATAAGGGCAAGAAGCTTAGGGCACTGCAACTACACAAAGACTCCATTATTTACCAATGCAGGCTGGCTGCCATCACATTCTAGAGAGGAAACACCAAAGTGATTTAGATAATGTGCAAGCGAACCAGGCTGTAAAGTGGACAGACTGAAGTGTCTGGTAGTGGGGAGGAGGAGAGGGTTAAGGGGAGCGACTGCAGACGGGGTTGTGTTGGGAAATAAAAACGAGCTTGAAGAAGAGGGTGTGGTCGAAAGAAGGGCAAGGAGACAAACTGTGGTCATGTAGCACTGTGTTCAACAGCAGTAATAAGCATAATGACTTGTGAGGAGCTATATGTCACGTGTACATACACACAGGCCAGCCCTGCCTCTTTCCACAGGTTAGAGAAGGAATGCGAGGCATGAAGGGTCGGTATGAAGTTGGATCAGCTGGGAATATTGTGCTCCCACACAGCTCAACTCACAGGAACCTGACGTCTGACTTGAAAACTCTGGCATCAAACCCGCAAAGACAATGACGGAAATAAGCTTGATTATTTTACTAATGTGTACATGAGGATAACAGTTGTATATTTTAGTGATTATCAAATAAACTCCATCAATCTATCAACAGAGGAAAAAAACAATGGAATAAAACATGGGTAATCTCACAAAACCACTTCTAATTTATCTTGGCTGTCTTACTTCACTGTTATTCAAGATCACATGGAAAGACTATAAAACATGCTTAAGAATGTGAACGCTGCTACAGAGAAGAAAATGGCGAGTGTGAAAATGGTTTTCTCACACAGGGAAGTGTTGTGCTTCCAGTCTGTCACCTCTGGCCTCTCCAGACAACACCAATGGACAGGATGGAGACAGAAGAGGCTCCCTATGGACTTCAAAAGCCCCTGAGAGACAATAACCTCCCGTCAGCAGTGCACCTCCTACCTGACAAGCTGTTAATCACGGCCATGCAAACCTGGGTTAATGCAGGATAATGGAGGGCAGATGTGTGTATGTGTACCAGCGGGTCAGTCAGTATTTGTTAGTTGGTGTGTCTGTCATGAGTCAATATATCATTTGTCAGTCAGTATGACTGCATGTCTGTTGGCAGGTTGGTTTGCTGGTCAAAATGTCAGTGAGTCTGTCTATGGTATATTCTAAAATACTGAAAAACAAAAATAGCTGTAAATTGTTCTGTCTCTTCAATTCACAGCTGAAATGGAAAAAGTTTCCGTCCACTGTATGGAGGTTGTCAAAAGGCAATATGGGAAACATGGGAATGAATCACAAAATAAAGCAGAAGTGGATGAAGCAGATTGAGATACAGATGATAGATTGATATAGATTAATGATATGAAAGTTTAAGAGTAGAATGTTCTAGGGATGCACGATATAAATCAGGCCCTATAAATTATCAGCAAACAATGGGAATTTTACATAATTATGTGTTAATCCAATAATGAAATTATAGCCAACAAGTATCGGCAATAATTTCTGTAGACTAAGCAGCCATAGGCTTTCAATTCTACAAAAGCCTTCATGTTTGTACTGAGAGATGCACTTTACTTTACTTTACTTTGTGTTTCAATTACACTGACATGTCTGATTTGACAGATTTTGTCAAAGCATTTAATCTGAATTCTTAGGCAAAATGTTCTATAGAGCCAAAGTATGTTTGTGAAGTTTTTTGATATACTCCACAAGAAAAAATAAATGAACATTTGAGGAGTTAGAACTGTCCTTTGTTTCTGTTGTGTTAACAACAGTGATGTCATGATGCTTGATTTGAGAGAGCTATGGAATATTAAATCATCCATCTTTGCCCACTACATTTCAGCCTTTCTTATCCACAGGTGTGCATAAATTAAAGGTTATGAACTTCTTTTTAAAATACAAAAATGTGAAATTATCATTGGTGATCTGATCTGTGGCAATGCAATCAGGTATTTACTGGTTATTGGTATCCATATTGTGCATTGCTAGAATTTTCCCATCAGGTTTCAAACCATCTCTCCCTGTGAGGAGAAGATTTCTCACTAGTGATCATAGCAACACCAGAATTGAATACAAATAAACATAGTAAATTTACAGCATCAATTAGAATGGAAAGTTCTTCTGGGCTGCAGTTTCGCTTCCTGACTTCCTGAATGATAAGATGGGTGTGTTTTTAGCTGAAAATGCAGATGAGCAGCTTGACTTACAGTTACAGGCTCCATATGTGACCAGGTGTTAAAGAGAAGCTGTAGTAATATTAAGTTTCAATGCTGAAACAAGAGAGGCGAGTACTGGCTGGATAATCAGGAAGCAATTCAGAAACTAATGTGATAGAATGGATTACATTTCTTTAGTGCAACATTCACTTAATCTGTGCTGTAGAAAGTTCAGCAGATGGTTACAGTATTAACTTTGAAGCACTGTGCACGCGCACACACGCACACAAGATCAAGCTAAAGCACAATGGATTAAAACTCAGTCCATTCAATCTTTTTCCTACCATAGGGCTGAATTCTGTTCCTTTCCCATGTCAGCTGAATTGAACATGGAATTTGTCCAGGATACACTGATCCCTGAATCTCTGAGTTGACCGGCATTTTAATTACATTGAGTGCAGCCATGTACTCCAGGAAAAACTAATAACCTTTTTCCAAAAGGCTATTTTTTTGCCCCCATAATCTCATATTGGTGGGGGGGGGGGCATTTTGGTCCAGCTTCACACCCAGCTGTTTTCTAATCAAAAAGACAAATTTTTCTCTCCCAGAATGCCACAGAAAAACCTGCCAACCTGCCTTCCACAAATCATCTCCAATGGCCCATGGGGGATAGAAAGCACATTCACATGCAAACAACAACAACTGCAAGCAACAAATGACCGACAAGCTAATGCACAGTGTGTAATACATAAAAGTGTCCTCTTTTTTTTGCGATATTTTTTGACAGGACAACAGAACATAACATATGTTACAATACCTTCAAACATTGAAAAGACATCTTCACTGTGCCTGGAATATACCAATTACATCTGAATCTACCTCTCTATTATACCAGGTGCCAGTACAAATTTAGTCAGACATTCCCTCTATTAAGGCCAGAAAGGAACCCCATACTTGTTCAAAAGTATCTTCTCTCCCCATTACTCTGTATGTAACTCGTTCAGATGTAATCAGTTCAATCCATTCCTTAAAACAACATGGGCTAGACGATTTCCAGTGTCTCAATATTACTCTACATCCTGTTGTTATAGCCAGATGAACCCATAACCTCTTTCATTCATTCACAATTATATTATCTGGTAACAGACCCAGAATGCATAAAATTGGAGACTTGATCAACTGTAACTGAAAAAGGGGGTAAGAATATCTTCGCATAGGTGCTAATTTTTTCACAAAAATATAAGAGTACCCATTTCTTTCAGACATCTCCAGCAGGTGTCACTGTTCCTTAGTTTTAGTTTGGCTAATTGGATTGGGGTCCAGTAGCTTCTATTTATCAATTTATACTGAATAAGCTGTGATTGTGCTTCACGAGAACAAGTATGCCAGCAGGCAACAAACTTTACATCTGTCTTCTGCAATTTTATCGCCCACATCTTTTTCCCAGCTTATTCTGAGACCTTCCAGTTGGGGTAAATGAACATTTTTAATGAACCTATAGAACTTTGAAGCTCCTCCTTTTTTATGCAAACCATGTGGAACTCCTGAATCCAAGATGGAGGGTCTAAATTATTTTTTCTATTGGTCATAATACAGTGCCTGATCTGCAAAAATTTCCAAAAATCCTCTTCACTGAGATTA
Source organism: Holocentrus rufus (assembly GCA_900302615.1). Classification (NCBI taxonomy): domain Eukaryota; kingdom Metazoa; phylum Chordata; class Actinopteri; order Holocentriformes; family Holocentridae; genus Holocentrus; species Holocentrus rufus. The sequence goes on along the minus strand of OMLF01002789.1, from coordinate 32,989 downwards.
TATTCACTCATTTCATCAAATGACCTCATTCCATTTTCTCTAACCAAGTCACCAAGAAGATGAACTCAAGATCTAGCTCATTTCTCCCATAAAAGCATCCTCTTAATTATCAGAGCCATTTTAGCCACCGCAGTTTCATTTTCAAGGACATTTTTAATGCCTTCCCAAGCCAAGGCATTTGTTACCCAGTCGCCCATTTTTGTTAAACCACATCTACATTTTATGGACATGGACCTGCCTTCATTTAAAAGATAGGTCAAAAGCATAGAGCTTAAAATATGGATGCGATGCTTCTTAAAGCTCAACAGTAAATCTACTAAATCTAATCCCTGTACATGTTGAAATGGTTGAAACTGAAACTGCATGAGGAATGTGGGACCAAGGTAGTCATAGGAAGTAGAATTCAGAATGGGAACATTCTGGTGCTCATCATCATAGCATCACTCGCAAAAATGCGAACCGTCTGGGCTATAAAAACAGAACCAACAGATTTGAGATGTTATCCGCTTTAGTTTTAAGGTAGTTTCCCAAGCCAGACTCTCTCTTTCACAATATTTGAATGCTTCTTCCACCAGAGAAACTCTTCATGCTGGAAGAGTATTCGACCAATCACAACACAGTGTCCACGGAAATGTATTCACCTTGGAAACAACCGAGACAGCTAACTAGCAGGCATGATACGTCAACAAATGCGGTTCATCAATTTCAGCAAAATACAGGCGCTGAAGGTCTTTTAGATTTGTCAGAAAATTAATGTTGCAAAGTTCTGAAAGGGCTGAATGGAAAATATCTTTTTTTAATTTCCATTTCTGCTCAGCAGCAGGCTAGCTAGGCTTTGACTAATTTGGTTTATTTGGTTTGGTTTATTTATGTCTGCACAGGGGATATGGAGGTGAGGAAATGTCCAGACATCCGCCTTATTTTGCCAATCATATTCAGTACTACTTTCTGAAGAACAGACTGTGAGGCGGAAGCATTTAGAAATTGCAGGAGCCAACATGTGTGGCCTGAGAGACAACTATGAAGGTGGCTAACCTTGCCCCTAAGGCCTGAGAAAACACACTACTGTAAAAATAATTCCTCTATCAAGGTTGGAGCATGCTCCTTCATCTGAACACATATGGGACCAAGTTTTCCCTCTGAAACTTTTTTCCACATTGGCATTAGTTTTAGTTAACTGGACTATGAACCCCTTCAGCAGCACTATTGAAAGTTATGGCTGAAGCAGCAGCACCTACCTCACACAAACAAAAGTTGCTTAATATGAGCAGCACAGTGCAGCATCCTTCTCCAAAGATAAGATTTAGCATGTCTTTTATTATTTTATTATGTCTTTCAGACATCACCAAATTCAAGCTACTGCTGGCAAATAAGGGCCTGGATAGAACCTATTGGGAAACTATAATCAGGGCAGGGACTGGCATGTCACATGTGCAATATTACATACACACACACACCCCAACCCTAACCCTTCTTTACAAAAGCAAGCCTGTTAGCAACCATTTATAGTGCAAATACATAAGGCATGAGATCAGAACCAAATGCACAAGGCAGATTTTACCAATGAAAGAATATCAGACAATAAGAATCACATGTGGATGGGCAATGAAGCAGATGGTGTGGTATGGTGTGGTATGGTGTGTGTGTGTGTGTATGTGTGTGTGTGTTGAGACGGTGGCCATGCCTGAACGCGTTTCACCATGTCTCAGCACTGTTGCAGGGTGGCAGATCTAGGTCACCACTACACAGACAGGGTGCATGTGTGTGTGTGTACATGTACACACATGACGCCAGCAAACAGACAGGGAGTGGACGCTGAACTCATCAGTGTGAACACTCCAAACATGCCTCATCTGAGATGACGTGCAAGCAGACAGACAGACACACACACACACACACACACACACACACACACACTTATAGGTCAGACAGTCAGTAGCACAGAAGACAAAAGCTGGTCCGTCAAGCTTCTCCTCACTGAAATCACAGCATTTCATACAATTGCTAAAGAAAAGCACACAGCCTGCTTTCTACCTCTGATTCTGGATTTGAGATAAATATATGAGTATCAGTGGGGGATTAAACATCAAGATGCATCGAGGCAGACTTTAGTCTGTGGTTCTGCGTGGTACTTCTTGGCTCTGCAGTGCATTGTGGCACGCTTTGTGGTACTTTTTGCCTGTCCCTGGTCTGCAGTGGTACAGTCTGTGGTGCTTTGTGGTAGGGCTGGACAATTGATAGCATATTAATCAAGTTTATGATTACAGCCGTGGCAATACACCACATTCCATTTAATACTCCCGCTGTCAAAATAATCTGCTCTAAACAGCAAATGAGCATTGCCTCCACTAGTCACGTGTAATGCAAGCTGAGCACACACATTCACACACATTCACTAGTGAATCGGAGCTTAAAAGTCTGTTCTATCTTTGCACAGCCAAAACAATTCAAGAGGGTGGCTTTCGAGCATGATGAGTACAAGCGCCATTTCATGCAGGATGCAGACAAAGTTTCACTTCAGCATCAACTGAGGATGTGCACATTAAAGAGTTCGACCTGTTGTGAACACAAATATTGTGCAGATCCGTTCCGCTTGAGCGTCTGCACTACTCCGCATTTCTATTTGAAATTACTGCAATATTGAACCACCTGAAGAAGATTCAGCACTTTAGTAACTTTGGTATACTTTGCACTTGATGTAAGAAAAGTGCTATACAAAGTAATAGTAGTATTAGAATTAGTATGAAACGTATTAAATTGCAATTGTTTTAATTGCAAATTCAATACCAAGAGAATTAATCAGCAGTTATAGTCTTGGTGATATTCATGCAGCCCTACTTTGTAGTGATTAGTGGCACCATACAAACTGATTGACAAGTGAACCCTTGTATAGGTAACCGATACAGATGTGACCAGCTGTTTTGTGAAGGACTTACTGAATATCAATGTGTATGAGCCACACAAAGCCTGTGAACAAGACACAGTCTTCTCTCACAACAGGACAAGCTCTTCTTCACCCCCCCACCGCCACACACACACAAAACTGCCATAGACTCCACAATCACTTCTTGTTCTCTGTGGCAGGCTAATTCTATCTGGCTGCAGTAATCTCTGTGGAATGCGTGGGCAGGATAAAACATGCTCTTTACACAACTCCCCAAGATATAGACCTGGCCCTTGACCTCACATGCTGGGGTCAGAGGTCAGGGGGTGAGGCGACAGTGTACAGGACGGTGTAGAGGCCTCAACAGCCCATTAGAGGCTCACAGGTTTGTGTTGTGACTGACAAAACAACCTCGGTGACACATGAGAGCGGCTTAATGCATGCATGTGCCTGAATTGATCGTACCGCTGATTGTGGGGGGGCGGGGAGCACTGATAAATTAGCGCCAACAGACATTAGTATGCCTTCAGGGCAACTTCTGTACATGTGAACTTCCACAGTGGACGCAGGCTTGTCAGGTTTCATTTAAAATGCTCAATCAAACAATCCAATAAGGCTGCATACCAACTGATACCATAATAACAAAAATAGAGCAAAATGGGTCAAAAACGTAGTAATACTTGAGTAATTTTAACTGATGATGCGATAATACTACTGAACTCAAGTTATTACATTACAGATTATTTTTAAATCACTTAAGCACCTCATGGCGTGATATGTGATGTTACTTCATTATCCAGCAACGTTTAATACATAACAGGTGTGATTACATTTTCAACCCATCTACAGGCATATTTTAAAACTTCTGACATGTTATTCCACTATCTGGTAGTTATGACATTATCAGCTGCAACCGTGAATAATGAGCCCTGTACGCAGTCTGTTTCTCCTGGTCAACAGAAGCTCCAGGCCTTAGGTCAACCCAGGAAGAGGACATAGCCCACACCACCATTCACTGCTCTGTTTGTTCACAGCGTTCACAGCAGTGCAGCAGATAAGCCGACTGGACACGTGTGAATGTGCGGCCTTTCAGCTCAGAGTGCGCTCGTGTTTGAGCGAGTGACAGAGTTGTGTGTGACAGGCATATTAAGCTGCAATCATGTCTGCACAGATGAATATCAGCAGGTTCAAATGAACAAAAGGGGAAACGCAGCACTGCAGCGGCAGACTCTAAAGGGTGAACAAGCTTGCCAGTTGAACTAGTCAAATTTTTCCACACGCCGCCCTGACTGTGTGACTGTGCAATTAGTCTAAAGCATCACAGAACTGGTTGTGTTGCAGAGAAAGCATTTCACTTTTCTAGTTCACTCTTTGTTTAATCTCAGCGACAACATTTAATAGCCATTTAATACATCTTCAAAAAAGTTAATGCAATGCAATGCAATGGCATACACGGTTAATTTGGGTTGGCCCGTCCAGGTAAATGAACAGCCATACTACACTCATCCTCCACAGACTTATTTTCTGGGAAGTCCTTATATTTAATGATTCTAATGAGACATTTTGACCAGATTACACAGAGGTATGTGGTTTTGGTGACCCATGATGTGCCTCTTCTGAAGCTTTCCCATCATGGCAAGAATAACGTTCTGAGGGAAACCCTGAATACTTAATTTTGGGGCTTTTGTTGGTATGAGGATAAGACAATATTGGCACAAAGCATTTGATATTGTTAACGTCAATCTAAAACCATTTGTAGTGACCTTCGAAAGTCCTTATCAGTCAGGCCCAATATTGCGGTCATGTTAGCTATAACAGCATTTAAATACCACAAAACCAAACTTGGTAAAACCACTGGTCAACATTTATTCTGAATGAGACTCAACACTGCTGAACTGTGGTGGAGATATCATGGAAGGTGAAAATGTATGTGTTCTCCTTCTCTGTAATTGTACAGTAATTTCCTCCTAAACAAAAGTAAATAGTAAAAAAGTAAAAAGTAATTAGTACCCCTAAATAGTAAAACAACATCCTTCCAAAAACGCCAAGGGGAATGCAAAATGTTGAGTTCCTGTACCCTCCACCCCTCCTAGCTTTGAAGTTGCAATGGTCGAGCTGAACTGCTTGGACAGGCTCAGGAGACAGGAAGTGGAAGCGCCAGACCTCCTGCAACCATACGTGTTTGTATGAGTGTGTTTGTATGTGAGTGTGTGTGTGTGTGTGTGTGTGTGTGTGTGGGTGGGTGGGTCTCACTTCCTCTTCCTAAGGTCTGGATGGCCTGAGATGATGATCCTTTCAGAAAAGTATTAGAACTATGAGTACAAAGATAAAGCTTTAGGAGGCCCTATGCATACTGGTGACCAATTAGATCATTCATTGAAATGTGGGTTTATTTGACATCATTGACTCCAGGAAGTAGCTGAGATATCTTAAATGACTTGAATCCACTGATTATCAGAGGGACTTTCTCAAAAGGGAGTTCAGCCCACAACACCAACAGTTTCAGATTTGGGAAACTTCGCATGCTCTTTGTTAAGCACTAGCAGACTGGGAAATGGAATACTTATGTTGGTCATTTTACCATCTGTGAGTAGAAGCTCTGACCTGCCAAGGTCAGTTAGCCTAAATCCTCCAGAAAAATCTCAAACAGAATTCAGTTTCGCTTAGAATTTTTTTCTTGTCAGGATGGAAAAGCCTCAAAAGCAGCATTTTGGGACACAAACTTTCCAATGAGACCTTTGATGATAAATAATGCAGCATATGAGTGCTCACCTGTGTTATGAAAATGCCTGATTGGAATTAGTTCAGCCCTCAAATAGGTGTAGCACTGATCAATTCTACAATAAATATGTAATCAATCAAACAGCATCACATCCACCTTATGATCAGATCCCATAAAAAAAAGAAAAATCTTATATATATAAAAAGCCTATATATTGGTCTAACTGTGACTACCAATGCCTTAAATTTGCATACCCTCCCCTTCAGAGTTCTGACTGACAGTTTGTTGCCCAATTGACTTTGCAGGTAGTCACGAGAGAGGTATGTTACCATGGAAACAGCTCACCAGTCACCTGCTGCTGCAGTAAAGGCACCGCTTCTGCTATATCTGCTGTGTCACCGTGCTCAATGGGGAGGGGAAGGAGAGAGCTGACTGTGTGGTTTTCAGTCACAGTGATCAGTGCTCACTGCGGTCACTGCCTTGGTCACAGGGTGACCAGTGACACTGGTACTGTATCACTGTAGCACTGGCCTCTTTCTCTGCCATAAAGGTGTTATATGTAGCAACGAACATTATGACTTTTATCAACCCTGACCACAACATCGTTACATCTGTGGCAAAGCTTATCTGAGTCTTGAAAGTACAGGCCAGGGGGCCTGTAGGAGACCAGAAGGTTTTGAAAGCAAGAAATCTCAGTGCTTGACTAAATACTAACTACTCCACACTTGGTTTTACATTGTGTCACCAGGTGTGATTAGGCAGGGAATCCATTGGATAGATTGAAAAAATTCTTCAGTATTCAAAGTTTAAGGCAATGGAATGTGGTGGAGGCAGAGAGGCTGATGGAAAATGTATTTCCAATGTATCCATCTTGCTCACTAAAGACAGAGACATCAGGGACAGTGGTGGTGGTAGGGTGTGGGGGTGGGGAATTGGGATTTATGGGACATGCGGTCTTAACTTTGAGAAACAGAATACTTATGGAAGCTTACTATTGTCTACATCACAGTCTTCACAATTGTCACCTTTACAATAATTAAAGCAAGATATCACAATCAAGTTGACGATTTTATATTGATATTTAAAATGCCAAATATAGCACCTTTAACATATGGCTCATGACATCATATCTCTAACCCTTCCTTCTTCCTTAACCCTGCACTCTGACACGTCTTTCCTTCACCGGCCTCTCCATTATTCATTTGGCCTGCAGCATCTCTGTAAATAATTCAGTTAGCAGAAGGAAGAGGACAGCAGTGACCGAGCAAAGCTGCAGCAGCAATGAACTCACCATGCTGCAAACTCCTAAGCTGCTATATGAAGCAACACAGTGGTGCAACAGTGAACTGCCTGCATGAACAACATGGCAACAACCAGCAAGGTCATACTCATCTCCACTGTTAAACAACGGAAATGTAAATATTCAGTAGGTTTACTAATTAATTGCACTATGTTGTTGTCCCAGTTTACATGACGCAGTCATAGAAACCATTTACTGACGGACATAGCCTATGTTAGTGTCTGACAAAGACTTTGGCTCCAGTTAATAAGAAGACAACGTTCTTCCGGTTGAGCTTTTGCATCACATAGGGGAACGCAAGTTTGCCGTTCCCTGTTTTTAGTCCGTCCATGTATTTAAGGATGTCCAGCTCCTTTAACTGCAACAACATGAAGTCCATCTCATCTGTTCAAAAAATGCACATTGTTTTAAGCCTTAGCATTCCCCATGGTGCCGCCTTGGCTTTGGACCCTTTGAAATGAGCTTACTTATTTAATCATTCACAGATTACATGAATCAAAAGTGTGTAGCACAGAGTTACATGAATGACCAAGAGACAAGGGATCTGTGATAGTTTTCCAAAATGGACACCTTAACGGACTTAAGCCAATCAGGTCACATGTCAAAGCTTTATACCAAATTCACATCGTATCAAAATTACCTATAATACAAGATGTCAACTGGGAAAAAAAACTACTACTCTCAAACTCACAGTGCTAATGACAAGAAGGATGTGTGGGAATTTTTACAAGCTCCAATATGTCCTTCTTGCATCACAAAACACAGCACTGTGTCAGTACAGGCAGCTAACACTGCAGGAAATCCAACGGTGTTGGTAGTCTAAGGTTTTAAAAGCAAAAATTATTAGTTATATTCACAGAAATACAATCATCTGTACTTATTTCCAATACTTATGGTGTGCACTATCTGCACAAGTTCTTTAATGGTTGACTTTCAATTTATAAATACAAAAGATTTTAAATGTAGCTGCTGTTCCAATGCAGCAAAAACATGATCCTGTTCTTCTGCTTCTTCTCTTATGTTATGAACAGAGCGTGGACAGAAACAAAAGAATATTAGGTCAAATATTGCCTGAAGAAGAGCTCAGATGTATAGGCCGAGTGGTACAAAATCTGAGCTCCAGGGTTTGTGACAGCAGAAATAGGTTAATGAAATTCATCGGTCTTCCTCTGATGCCCTCTGTATCAGCAGAGCTATCCTGGCTATCATGTGTAGCAGTGCCAACAGAGACTATTCCCGTGGGCCAGCAGTCAGCGTTAGCTACAGCACCCACTCTCTAGAGTTGACTGCAAAAAATAAATGGTATCATGAAAAGATGGACAAAACGACAATGTTGTGCATACTACACTATCCATGTATGGGCACTAAAAACAGACCACAGTCCTCACCGCAGAAGCAATGTTTGTTTTAGGAAAGCCTCCTCTATCTCAAAAAAGATAGTTTAAGAATATCGGTCCTCGCCCAGACATGTTATTTATGAGTTGTGACACCACTGAAGATTACAACAGGGTTCTGACAGCTCACACACTGAGAATGGGCAATTATGCAAGTCAAATTAAAAGTGATGCAGAAATGAAATGCAGTGAGGACTAATTTCAGATGTGAAGAGTAACTGGGCATAGGCATAGGCGTCACGAATGGGGGGGCAGGGGGAACACATCCCCCCCAATATCCAGTAAAGGTAATCTGATCCCCAACTTCCCCCCAATAAATTTTCCTCCAGCTTGCTGGAGACTGGTGCTCCTGAATCTGAATGACAAGAGCTGCTGCACAAGCTTGGACTCGGACAAAATATTTCAGTTATTAGTCAAAAGGAATGTGTTTAACTGCAAAAATGCTTTGAAAATTGTGTAAGAATGGGTTAAGAAAGTTTTAAAATGTTTATTTTCATCTACAAATCAATCTAGTATATGGTCAAAGAATACTCTAAAAGCTTTCAATTTTATATTTTATTGTACATGATTTTTGTGTGAAATCTATTCTACTTTTTCCATATAAGTGGGAACAAAAATCTATCTCAGTGACAATATTTTCTCCACAGTTTTGACATGTAAATATCCTTGTTTGGTTTTACAATAACAACCATTTATAAATCTATTCAAGCGAGAACCTATGCGACATATGACACTTTTATTTTGGTAAGAAGTGGGAAAACATCCTCACTGCCGGCATGTTTTGCTGTCTGCAATCATTCCAAAGTGGATAAATTTCAAATTGTGTTGAGTATTTTGTCTTAAAAATTCACATGGCAGGAGATATCAATACAGCACACATGGATGTGGTGTTGAATTGCTTTTACAAAGTTGGCAAAACCTTATTTTCTAGTCAAAATGAATGTAGTTTTCTATACAAACCAGACATGTAAACCCCAAAGCAAGCCAAGCAAAAAGCAGTGGGCTGAATGTCAGTCAGATAAATGACACACAGCCTTCACAGGGTTTTGGGATGATGATATAGGACTTGCATGCATGATACCCCTCTCACAGACCCCACACCAAACTATGTCCCTGCCATTATGTAAAGAACGGTGACGCCGCTGGCGTAGAGGGAGTTCAAGGACTATATACTGGGGAGCAAGCAGCGACATGAACTGTCAATCATTACCTTAAAAATGATCCCAGAACAAGCCAGAGAAGCCTTGTGCATAAATCAGCACATTGCTGAGCAGCGTTGACAGATCTAGGATAACAATCTGCTGTCAGCAGCAGTTAGGTCTAAGTGATCACCATTAAGGTTCGACTCATAGAGTATGGGCTTTTGATCATTTTAGTAAAGACATTTTTGCTAATAAAGTGCCACAAGTTTGCAATAGATGGCCCTTTCCAAAGAAATGTATGTAGTGTTTCCCCTAAATTTGTATTGTTTTCATGGTGGAAAAACCTCTGAAATAGTATTTAGACCATTTTGGGACACTAAAATACTGCATTCCCAGGTGAAAAAATATATATATTGGAGTGCAAACGCAATAGATCTGTTGATTTGATCATTGATTTTTAATATAAATAATATATGAAATAAACCCATACTGCTGGACTGGAGTACTGGAGAATGCATTTTTCCTCTTCATCTACTTTTGTCAGTATGAGCGCAGCCAGTGTTTTTCTCAGTGTATCTTCCAGGTCATTTAACTCCACTCCCTCTCATGGTGTCTCATGGTGCCAGAGAGGTCTAATCCCTCTCTGTGGAAAGGCACAGGGATTACCCTCCCAGCACAACAGCCAGATAAGCCTGACTGGAACATCTGGTAGAAGACTGAAATGTGGCTACTTAGTTATGGGAGGTTATGGAGTCAGTGGGAAGTGAATGAGTAGAGAGAAGGATTAAGGGAAAAAAAGGACTGGGCTTGGGTGGCACATCAAACATCAGACTATGATCTTATAAATAGCACAGTAGACACTGATGCGTGGCTGGTGGGTATCAACAGTTCCTGGATTGTGGAGGCAAGGTCTGGAATCTCCATCCATCAAGCACCAAATGTAAGTAAAATTTGTCTTCAGTGGAATAATCAGTAACACACTGACTAACAGTCAAATGCCTTAGTCCTGACCAAAGGCAGCAGACGTCCATCAAGGTCGCAGCTGGAGTGAAAGCCCTGTTTGTGTTAAGTCCTGCCTCCTTTCAGCAATGCTGTTGTCATTGGACATGCCCCTTTCAGCCAATCAGCAGGCAAATTTGGTCAGTGCCCCCTTTATCCATGATAAACCTCCTGCCAGGTTTCATGATATTACATGGATGCCTATGGAAACTACAGCCTTGTTTGTGCTAAGCCCCACCCATTGTCATGCCCCATTGAGGCCGACTGGTCCAAGAGTTCGCCACTTCTTCGCCCATGAACAACTTTCAGATCAAGTTTCGTGCAAATCCATCCAATACTTTGAGTTACCATGCAGACTAGGGCAGACTACTGCAGACAGCTGGATGAACGGATGGACAGGGGCGATCACATAGCCCTCTGCCAGAAGTTTCACCACCATGGCAAGGTAACACAAAAAAAAAATCAATCCCACTAATGGGAAGCAATGGCAAAGCAGGGTAGGGAATCCAAACCCAAAAAGTAGTAACTACAGTAGCAAGCTTTCAAACAAAGGGCTGCAGTACTGTGTTTTCTGCATGGCAAAGAAAGTTGCTGTCAGCTTGAGCAGTTCAGTACTTCCGTAGTTCCAGACTGCACTGCTCTATATGAAGCAGCAGCATCTAAACTCCCTTGATGGACTGGCTAAAATTATTTCTATGTGGTGAGTCAAGGACTTCATCCACTATATAAGTGAGTGAGCGAGTTTTAAATCTATTAATAAACTGGTAGTGTTACATATTTCTCAGGAAAAATTCATCTGGCTGGTAAAAATTATTCTTGCCAGGTACATTCTTTTAGTTTACCAGTCCTTTGCAGGTTAGTAACTCCACACTATGTGGAGTTAAGTTTTTCTTTAGGGGTGTGTGTGTGTGTGTGTGTGTGTGTGTGTGTGTGAGAATGCCACCAACTTACATTGTGACTCATCCCATTGCTCACTCCCAGTCCATCACATTCTTATCTCTAGAGGAGTCTGTCATGGCCTGACTAGTCTCTGAACACTCACACTATGAAATTAAGGAAACACTGTGGGATAAACAAGGCTTTTCCGTCATCTGAACCACCATGAACAAATATCAAATCTGATACCACTGATTTACAATGCAAACGCCCTTAATAAAACAGAGGCAAATGAAACTCACTGTAAAATGTTTCAATGTTGGAGGGACTGGTGAGTTTAGACAGAAAAAATGAAGGATCTTGTTACAAACTCAATAAGAAGCAGTCTTTGCTTTGTTTAGTTTAGATTTTAAATAGGTTTTTGACCCTGTAAACCAGCTGATTTGACACTGGCCTTGTGGACTTTGGAGCACTTAGTAAGACCTGTCCTCTCTTCCGGGATTTCCATTGTATGTTGATTTTGTTTTTCTTTATTCTTCCTTCAGACATTGTTGTACAGTTGTCAGCAGCTTTTCTCTTCATTTTGATGCTCCTTTTTGACCAGGTCTCAACTGAAAAGGGCAAAAATCTCAGTCTAACCCGGTTAAGGCTACATAAATAATGGACATTCAATAAGGGCTGCAAGGCCCAAGGTATGCATGCTCAACGCCAAACAAAAATTGCTGTACTACAATATTTTAGTATTGTGGATGCAGTAAAAATCACAAGAATCCAGATTTAATATTTCACTGCGACCACAATCACTACATATCCTGGAGATCATGAAGAGAGTGGAGGGAAATTCAGTGGAGCGTTGCCTGGAGACAAAGACATTCCAACCTTTTTAGGAAACTGTTTCTATTTCCAGATACTTAAGTTAGTTGGAATTACACCATTTGAGCACTGAGGGGGTTTTGTTAACAGAGATCAGGGTAGACCAAGTGTGTGTTGTAGGGAAGGGTGGGTGTGCTTGCTTCATGTGTGTGACTCACCAGCTACAGCCAGGAGATATGTGATTTCATACAACACACACATACAGAAATAAATACACTACACGTAGTATTGAGGTTCATTTAAGCCCTCAATTTTAACATACATTTTTGCCATGCACAAACAGCAGTCAGTGAAATGATGCAGTCAGGCCAAGATACATTCTTAGACTGCATTAGCAATGGCCAGTTTGCATGGTAATGCTGTCTAAGCTAAGGTAAGAGAAGAGACAGTCCCAAACTGGAGAGGTTACAGTTGGTGGAACTGCATTGAGAATAGACAGGCGCTACGTCTTGATTTGAAGATTTCCAGAGAATTGGCTTCCCAATTCAGGAGGAAGTTGGTCTAAAGATAAGGAACCTGGCAGGGAAGCACTCTGCTCCCTGCCATTTCTTTTTTTGAAGGGCACGGACAAGGAGGTCTGATATCTATGACGGCACATGTAAGGATTTAGAGGATAGCAGAAGTACTTCAACAGTCATATCACAGGTTTTTCGGTTGTAGTTAATATTCTAGGAACAACACTTTGCACAAGTTGAAGTGTTTGAGTTCCTATGGGACTAAAGCACATGGGTGTACACGTGTTTTCCAATATTTCAAAGATTGGAAAACGCTATCTTAATTATGTCTCTGATGTATAAGTCAAACAAGAGTGCAATCAAATGCCACACTAAGGTTTTTAACTATAGCACTCTCGGTAATTTGCTCGCATTTTCAAGCACAAAAATGAATGACAAGCATGTGAGCAGTCATTAGACTTAAACTGGTATGCAGATTTGAGCATGAAATCTCATCTCGCATGTCCACTTGATTTTTTCCTGCCAATCTAAATCTAAAAGTTTTCAACACATTTTTCTCCACCTGATACATATACCTGGTTCCCCTAGTCCTCAAATTTAAATGTATTGATTAGTCAAAATCCTATCCTTAGCTGGTTTGGTGTTGACGGGTTCAGCACAAAGTTCCTGAAGAAACTATAGATCTTTATCAATGCTGATACTTAATGAACTCCTTAAAGGATAATACTGTTTTTTCATGTTTGTGTGAATGGTTTAGGTTGCCTTTTTCCTTTCTATTATTTGTGGGGGTGGTTGCACACCACCTGCATAGTCAGAGGTATCAGAGCTCATTTTCCTACCTTCAGAGGAAACCATCTGCTGCCATTCATTCTTCTACATTATGATAGCTCCACCACATTTGAAAATTGTCCAAACTAGATAATTCATCACAGTAAACATCATGTCTCAATATAATTTAGTCAAAGTTCCTATTTTCGTGTTATTTCACTGTGCCTGAGCTGAGTGTTTCTACATTTACAACCAATCACCTGACATTTACAGGAAGAAACAGTCTACAAGTCAACAAGTCTTCCCCAGAAAATAACCTGAAAAACTTGTTGCTTTAAAAACTTGTCAGAGCCCTGTCTTTTTATCCATGGCATCTTTGGGCAAGGACAGCAATTTTGACACTATGTGAATAGCCAGGTTGAGGCAGGAAGTCAGGTAACAGTTTTCAGGTGTTGCCTTACTCTGATTACTCAAAAACCCCGGTTTACAACACTTTGTCAGTAATCAGATTTTCTACCATTCTGCAGCTGGACTAAAGAGCAGGCTGGAGTACATGTGTTTTTGTCTCCTTGTATTTTCATCAGTGGAAACATTGGCATAAAATTATCAAGCATTCTTCAACAACCATGCAAAACCAACAGTGAAGTTTTTCTCCCAAACATCGTATTGTGTTTATAGTGTCAATTTCCTCATCTGTTCTCTTTTCCTGCACATACTTACATGTAAAAAGTCATTCAGAAATCAGAGTAAGTGTTTACATGGCCAAGTGATCAGAAAAACTCAAGCTACATTAACCATTAAATTGATTGAATGATTAAATACAAAATGCACTACAATCTAACTGGGAGAAATGTAAACTAGACAGACAGTAGTACCTCTCTTAGAACTGTAAAGGACATTGCTAATCTGCTTCAAGCAGAATACTATTTTTACATTTGGAAAGAAATTAAACATCAGTTTTACATTTGGACAGCAGTGTACACTGTTGCCTATTTTGGTCTTGGTCTTGAATTTACCACAGCCCAGGGTTTGTTCAATGTCAAAATAATGAGCAAATATGAGGGATTGTGTACTCTGAGGTTTCCCGCTAGGAAGTGGAGGATTGGCCGGAATGAAGAGAAAGTGTGCATGTGTGCGTGTGTGTGCGTGTGTGTGCGTGTGTGTGTCTGTAGTAAATTAATCAAGATGCAGATAACGACACATCCGGACAAGATGTGAATTCTGTAATGAACCTTGGGCCATGAGGGCATACGTTTCCCAGTTTTTCTAGCCCCTTTCCTCCCCTCTCTTCTCTTTACTTCCCTTCTCTGATTGGAATCTCCATGAGTGAGAAACCAGGAGGTACAAAGGAAGAGGAAGAGGATATCAACTTCAACACAGGATGGTGGTAAACAATCAGAGACACAATAAAAGATGGCAGAAGGGGCCACTTTGACTATGTGTATAACTGTTCCTAGATCCGCAGTGGAACATTACTACAAAACCTGTCTGGTATGCCTCAAGCAGCTCGTTGGCACATTTGGGCCGGCATGAAACCTTAGATGTCCAACAACAGGGAAACAAAACTTGACCCTCCTTTATCATAGCAGGCAAATCCTCAATGCCTGAAGCATCCACATGCTTGTAACTGTGTGCTGACAGATATTTGAAAGCTCGCAAGTTTTAAATATCCTTCCCGGTTGTCATTTCATTAGGGAACAAACTTCATTTCTACTGCCTTCATGTAGGCCCAGATTTCAGTTGTTGCAGCTCCTATCTCAACTCAAACATACAGCCAAGTGACTTTACAGTTAGATGGTATGAAAAGCCATTTCTCCCCCAAATCACTCCTTCAGTTTTAAACTCATTCCCCTCTTCCTCCATGACAGCATCTCCAGGGAAAAGGGTCAGGAAGTGGCCTATTTGTTCCAAAGCAGATTCCACAAATACCAGAGTGGAACTTTAAGGGAGAGGCCGGCTTCCCCTCGTTTCTCGTCAGCCTGTCAAGACAAGTGAAGTCAGCTTCTTGCTGCTTTAACCTCCACTCTGTCTCACGCTCTACCCTCCCCTCAGATCCTTCTCGTGGCCTCCGCTCTCCTCCCACTGCTTCTCGATCTGGACTCCCACTGCAACACTCAGATGAAGCTCGCTGTCCACACTTTTAACTCCCAACGATTTACAAGCTGATGTTTTTCCAAACACTATCTCAATGATATATTATCATAATTAACAGGGTTGTTATGGGCACTTCATTGGGAGAACATATAAATAAAACTATGCCACACAAGAAGGGTGTCGACTTCCACTATATTACTTAGCAGTAATTCAGATAACAAAAGTGGATTTGCTTACAGCACAAACATAAGCAAATACACTTTAAATACAGCATAAGCAAATACACTTTAAATTTAAAATTTGAAACTATACCACATTAAATTTACCATGTAGTTGATGTGGTGGTTACATCCACATGGATGCACATGTGGACATGCAAGTTATTAAGTTACATCATTAGTATGGCTTGCTCTTGAAAGCAAAT